>DWEI01002472.1:0-14312 GCA_018245875.1 Mysoria ambigua | reverse complement strand
GTTTAAATTAAAATATTTCATTTTTAATTTCGTGGACTAGCGTTAATTATAAACGAACATTGTGTATCTTAACGTGTGTAATAATATATTTTAAAATAATATAAAATATTATTATTAATTGTATAAAAATATACGCGTAACATGATGATAACGATGTAATGAAGTATGAAATATATCTTACCTTATCAAGAGCAGACTTCGAAGTTTTCAAGTTTTTACCGCGGCGCGAATTTTACAAAATTTATTTGGCACATAAGAGAAAACATAAAAGAAAACAAAAGCAACATTTCTAACAAAGGTCTCGCTTCAATCATGTAGAAATGGAGCACAGATAAAAAAGAAAAAGAAGAATAAAATTCAAATTTGGAAACCGGAGACGCGTCCCGAAGGAAATTCGAGAAAATCGTCGTCTCCAGTCGACGTTCGGCGAGCGAATGTCCCGCTCAAACTACGCTACAATTTCCTCAGCGAAAACCGAATAGACGGCGCTGTATAAGTATAGGGAAGGGTGGTTTTTCCTTCGAATTTCATAAGTATCTACCTTTCTTTATATCTAAGAACGAGAACTACGCTCACCCCTTGAGAATACCTCGTGAGACTTGATCGCGCGACGAAAATATGTCGGCGGCAAGCGACCGCCTCGCGCCACACCAACATCACCCGTATTCCAATTCGAATACATACAAAATTATCCTCCACGCGTTCTCTTATAAGACGTTTCAGCCGACGAGAAACTCTAGTAAGGCAACGGTAACATAGATAAAATGTATTGGGTGGTGAATAGAAATATATTTATGCATGTAGATTCGTGTAGGTTCGAGAGTGAGATATGGTGTGGGCTCACGTGACTATGGAATATCCTTTTTATGTGTATGTATAACGATAAGGGTATTGCGTTGTGACTTTCGAATGTTGATGCGAAGACATGGAGGTCTGACAATTTGCCGTAAAATGAGATATTTTGTCCATGTCAGAACAGTAAATTTTGGTTGGTAACTTTGTGTTCAGATACTTTTCTAACCATTTATGATACAAGTAGGTACAGATTTATTTCGTACTCCTCATAGCAGCACTTATGACCTTAATAATGTAATGGGTTCCATGGAATTAATGAGCGGAAAATGATTAACCATCGGACGTGTTAATTTTTACGCCCGACAAGAACGTGTTGGGGTGTAAAATTATACGCTGAAATAAGTTTCACGGGTAAACGGTGAAGGGTGTAGGGAAAATTTGGTTCAAAGTGACACCTTCGCGAATTTGCCGAATCGAGTCACAATCGATTTTAGGGTCCGTCGGCCGAAAGATGTAAGCCGGCCGCGCATTGACACAAATTTAAAATTCGCCTCTTAAAAATAAAGTTGCAAATGATTCCGCGTGCAACAAGTTCCATTCATTCACGGGAAAGGGAGAAAGCAATCCAATTAGAAAGGGAAGGAGAGGAATTTAAAGTGAACGCCCGGAAAGTTAGGCGGGAAAGCTTCGTGCTAATAACCTGTTGCTTCCGCGACTAAATTAAATATGAGCCCGAGCCGCGCCAGCGGCCGAACTATCGACTGTCGATAAAAAAATCTTATAAGCGTATAAATCTATTGGAAATGAAAATGTAATTCTCAAAAATGTCTATGCAACTTTATACAAGCACCTTAATTTGCGGTATTGAACAATTATATTATCATAGGTACATACTTCAATATTAGTTCTGTATGAAACAGTCCATCCCTTAGGATCGTATACATTCATCATATCGAAATTTATAAGCTGCCTACTTTTTACCCACCCTCGGAACATTCGAGTGCTATCTTGAAATATCGATAGAGCGAAACGCTGACGCAGCATACACCCCTACGTTTATTCCTCTACATTGAGAATAAAAGAGACAGACCTATTGGGGGCGTTGAAAACAAAACGGGACGGAAGACGAGACCACGTCGAGATAAGTGTTCTAATTTATACTCAAATTGCGAACGTCGTCACAAGAACCACGTGCTAAATAACCGTTCCATATTCAAAAGGTCTTAAAAGGCATACAAAAGGAACTGATTTTGAATTTTAAAATTATCTTCGCTTAGTTTAATTCCGAAGTTCATTTTTAGAGTATGATATTCGACAATTACAAGAACGGAATGTTGTTCGGTACGTTTGCGTTAAATAATTTTGATTCTTACTGCCAATGTAATTGAGACGAGTTTTGTATGATAGAAAAGTTTGCAAATTAATACATCAGATTTTAAAAGAAAGCCTGTGCATACTAACTAGGGCTGTGTCAAGGTTAAATTTACGTAGGTATATATTAGCGAGTCGGTTACTGGGTTAACTGATGTTTAGGGTGGCTTTGTTTGGGATACAGCGAAACAGATTTGTATGCAGATTGACGAACTCGTAACAGTAATTAACTTATAATGAATATTTTTGTTAGAGCTAAGACTAAATGATTTAGGGGTTTCATTGGGCTACATTTTAAAATGTTATATGTGTGTGGGCAAACGTAAGGATATTTCTTTTTGTAACTGTCTTTTAGTTATGTAAGTCATTTATTCTCAAGATGAGTAATTCAAAGAGATTTGTATCTGAACAGCATAAATCTATATATAAAATATATTTCTGTTGTCTTTATAACTTAATTTGTTACGAAGACGTGATTGCGATTATTTATATATTTTTTCAGTTACACATAATCGAACTATTTAATTTTGACGTAAACGTGGACCGCCGGAGTTCCTCTGCTTACCTCTTCAGGAATCACAGGCGTGAAGTTACTTAGAATCAAATTGATAAGAGAATTGTACGAATAAGGAAAAAGATTTCTTCACAACTTCTTTTTTATAATAATTAATGAGTCAGTAGCTATTGAAATTCGTAATTTTTTTTCGGTTCTAATGTTGTTGGGATTTTTACACTTAATCCCCACTTGTCCCTACTAATATTATAAATGGGACAGTAATTCTGTCTGTCGTTTTTTCATACGTAAACCGCTAAACCGCTATACCGATTTGGATGACATTTTGTACAATGATAGTTCGAGACCTAAGAAAGCGCATGGGCTAGTTTTTGTCCCAGAAATCCCATAGGACCGGGAGCTATGTAACAATCGTTCTCACGTTGTCAAGACGGGATGTGTGGTTATCGTGATGAGATATTATGACACGGAACGACACGGAACGTCAGACGGAAGCAATGTCACTATATATCATAATGGTTCTGCCAAATAATGAATTTCTGTGACACACTGATTTCCATGCGGACGAAGCCGCCGGCACAGCTAGTAGTACATAATTAAAAATATTTCATTTCCTGAACCCATACTAATATATAATTTATATTTAGGAGGAGGGAAAAATACCGTCTGAAGATTTTAATTGACTGTGCTCCATGTAAATAATACTCGTATGTTGTCAAGGAATTACAAGTACCGTTAGATTTTATTACGCTTGTCTATGGGCTTATAATTGATATAAATAATTCGATTAACTAAGATTTAATCGTTAACTGTATCGACGATTATCTGCATTAATAAATTAACAACGGCAATTGAATCTAGAACATTCTAATTATGTTCAATCGAGATACAGGTTCATTGAGGGCATAGAGACAGTTATGTACTGCAATTTTATTAATGAACTTATTTATTATGCGGTGTTTATATCGTGAGGAAATTTGCACACTCTGAGACGTTATAAAGAGAATTATGAAGTTTTCTACTAAATATTTACGGTGTGTCAAGTCTGCCGACCAGTAAGATGCCAACGTATCAGACCGCGCAATTATCCCTTCTCGTTCTGAGAGGAGAGCCATGCCCAACAGTGGTTGGTAAAGGGGTGATGACGTTGACAATGACTTCGTTTCTGGCAGCTTTCTTCTGCTGACACATTAGGCTGAAAGGACAAATCAACTCAAAACAAGTGCAAATATATATTGTTTGTCGTAAAAATTACCAGATTGATAAAATTTTACATCTGTTAACAAATGCATTGGGAAGTATTGAGTAAAATGCGCATTTCTATGTTTAAATGCAATTTTTGAACACATGCAATTATTATGTACTGCTCTATAATGCACTGTTACATACATTTAGTGATATCTTCATACATTTAAGATAAGTTACAGCAAAGTAAAAGCATGTTTATCTTTTCTGAACTATTTATTATACGATCAAATTAATGTTATTGATCCCAAGATATTCAGTTAAAAGACGAGAAACATACCATCTGTAGATTGATCGTCTCTCAGACCACGGTTTTCTATACCCTTGGTAATATAATAGACGTTAAACATAAAACATCGTGAGTGGTGCTCGATATTAAGGAAAAATCCTCGATATTTGAATTCAGAACTCGGCTTAACAAGCGCACTGCAGCCATCCGACGAATAGTTTTTAATGACAAATAGAAATGGCAAAGTATTCGTGTTCGTGTTCGTCGAATTCGCAAGACTCGTCGGATTTCCAGTGCGGTAAATAATAATAATTCCGCCTTCACATACGATCGGTGGCTGCGTATTGTGACTAACAAGCAACCCTTGAGATGTCGATGGGGGAACACTACATACGACGTGCGACAGCGCGCAGAACGTAGTAAGTGAAATTTTTCACGTTCGTATTATCAGGTTGTTTATGTACGTTTACTTCTTGATATCTTTGTACATATTTGGGTATTATTTTGATACTGATCGTCGTGTATACGGTGAGGTATAACTTTTAGGTATCTGTAGGTAGTTTCCAATCAGAGCGATGTCATATGAAATACGTTAGTAATTTATTTGATGTGGGACATGTACTGATTGTGAGTTTGTTGAGTGTTTATAAACGCAGGTAATAATACCTGAGTGTGGCACATTCCCACGTTTCACCAGTTATGTTTAAATCCCACCATGGTTTAGGCGGTGAGCCTACATTTACGCCTAATATAGAGCATATTAGGCGTCAATGTAGCTCCGAAGCAACTACTAGGAATATCAAATAGAAAATCTAAATTAGAACTATCTAAAAATATCCAACCCCGTTTGTATATTACGAAAGTACATATTCCGGTAGTTAGTAAATATACATTACGTCAGACATTTATTACAAACAATTTAATTTATCGACGTAAATAATCAACCGCTACTAGTGTTGTACCAGTTTGTAGCACAGGTTCTTGTTTAATGTCCAATAAGAAATAGGTATCTACTCGTATCTCATGTTTGAATTATCTATATACAGAAAAGGGGCAATTTGTTTACAAGAATCTATTGAAATTAGTAATTTTTCGGATGTAATTTAGCGGAATTCGATGGAGAACAGTATTAAAATTTGTATTTGCGTCCGTGTACGCGTTAACCCTGTCGACTGTCAAAACGAATGGGAAATATGCGAGAAAGAGTGACTGGATAACAAGCGCATATGGGGTCGCGGCCATCTTGAGCCGCCACTAGCGGGAATGTAGTTTGCTACTGATAGAAATAAATAAAATAGCTATATTTTTATCTTACAATACCATTATAATATAGAGAATTATATTGGTAAGTATGTACGAATAGAAATCTTGATTAAAATAACAAATAAATCATCCAATTGAAATTGAAATAATATTTTTTTGTCAATGAATTTTGCACGTGAACATAAAATATTGTGCAACGTTAAATGGATTTATTAATGTTTTAATGTTATTGCTTGTAGTATAAAATATTTTTTCAACAGTATAAATATTACTTGACTAATTTAAGTATTTTAGTATTTTATTATTTTTATTATTTATTTATTTTATTTATACTAAGTATTTTAGTATCCTTAGGTTTTTGGATTATCGAAAAAGTACATTCGGAGGGAGGCATTTAAATTATATGGGTTGAATAAAATTCTCAATGGGTTTTTGGGGATGTCTTTTATTTTGACTGCCTCGTTAGTCGTGTTGGTTGCAAGTGCGACTGTCGATCGGAAGATCCCGACTTCAATTCTCGGGACAAACACTACAAAATTTTCTAATTTAGATAATGAATAGGAGTCTGGATATGTGCCCGATGCATGATGGGACTTAAACGTAAACGGTGAAACATGGGAGTGATCTGCATTCTTCTGCCTACCCCTTCGGGAAATACGGACGTGAAGTTACGTTTACGTCTTTTATGTGAATGTGGCACAAAATGAGCAAACAAGAGCAATATGGACATCTGCAACCGATTGCTAATAGGGCTATAGGACTGTTAATGTTAGTTAGTCGGATTATTAATTGGTCAAGGATTATTAATTGGTAAAGAATAGGACTTCACATCCAGTTATTAATTAACGATAATCAGTGCTATTATGTTTCCCAACGAATGTGCTGGTAGCCTATAGAAGATACACGTGGATATAACCACGCCCTTGAGCTTGAAACGCAAATTCTTTTTTATAAAAATAGCTTAATGGCACAAATGGTCGGAGTTGTTAACAAAACATGTATTCTAATAATCGTCGCTTCGATTCTCATTCATTAGTATTTCTGTAGAAAAATCTTCAAAAGAACGATATTCCCGTATCATTATAAGAGAGCAGCTGTAAGTGTGTTTAGCCAGAAAATTCATATTTGGAGATAAATAGAAATAAAAAAATATATATTTGACAGTGTGTTGTATTTGAATGAAGGACAAAAATATGAGCGGGAACAATAAAATGATATCAAACGGTACTTGGAATAAAAAATATACATTTTAGTCTTTTGGCTCTTTTTTACTGATACGTGTACGAAAAAGCTTTTGTACACGCCTTCGTTACATAAAATACGTAGTTTAAAGACCAACATTGAAAGTATATTTTTAAATAACAACCTAGTTACAAATTCTTCTTATAGCTCGAATTGTAGACCGTTCAAATTCGTAGAAAATTCACCAATCTATGCTTCCTAACCTTAGTAATCCTCACATTAAATACAACTGAAATTATATTTTGAAATTCCATATACAAATCCTCTTACATGACCTGCCACATCTATAAGGATGGAGTATTCACGAACGTCCTTATTTAGATAATAATTTCATGGTCAATCATTGACATAGAAATTGATGTTGACATAGTAGGTATTCCACTACATTTGAAGGACACGTTAAGTCAGTTATTATCATAGTTGCTGCTATTATATCGGATGGGTATTAATGAAGTCGTTAAACTTCAGGCTGATTGAGGTATTTTGTGAGGAATTTCTAAAAACGGGAAGGGGCCTTCAATTTATATTTCAGTTCACAAATGAAAATACTTTGTTGCATAGTAACGGATAAAACATTATTGTGTCGGCACACTTGAATTCTTTAAGGTCAGTCGGTGCAACGAAATCAAAATTACAAAATAAAACATTGTGTGTAATTGCCATAATCCAGCGGCATTAAAATTGTTTATAGCAATTACATAGTAATTGGTCTTGTCAAGTAATTTATTGCAGTAACCATAAACTATCATAATGTCAAAATTATATCTAACCGCTGACAAAATAATAATGCGGAGATAATGAGTCGCAGTTAGGTTTTGGCGCGGTGGAATTTTTTTAATCTTTGCCCGCTATTTTTTACGCGAAAGCAGCGATTTCGCAGTTCAGTATTTTTTATCTGTTTTACTTAGCGACCACCTTAATCGAAGTGATATGATGCCATTTAAAAATTGGCAAATGTTCGGAGCAAGCGTGTATTATTTCAAGAACAGGGTAAAAGACAATAAATATTTTGTGATTTCTTGATTGTCATGAAGGGTTACTGTCTATTGATTATAATTTACTGTTTGGTGATTCACAAAGTATGCTTTTGAAAATTTCTTCTTCGTGGTAACGGTCAAATTTTTGTTCTGTTATGTTTGTGATATGATCATGCAACAAGGTAATGTACTCTTCAAATATCGGCTCAAAATCGTGTTTACGTCAAACTATTACAGAGTGATGAACGTGAGAAAAGTAGGTCAAGTGTGTAAGTATAGATATGTGGTGCTCTGGATACTCTCTGCCTAACAGGAAGGAACCTGGCTTGATTATATATATGTAGTTTTAAAAACGTAAGATTACGTTTATAATCTCCAAAGAGGTTCGCAGACAAATGCAGTACACTCCCAATTTTCATCAGTCACCTTGATGTCCCACTACATTCCTCTTCCTACCGCTTCGGAGATTACGAGCGTGATGTTTTATTTATTTTAAACATTACATTTATTCTATAAATAGCCCTAATTTGTATACTTAGAAAATCAAATTTTAAATAGGGTAAGGTGAAATGAATGTTAAATACAATTTTTTTGACAATACAAGTGAGTGTCCTTTATTATAATTTTATTCATTTTGTTTCATAAGTTTTTATATAAAATGCTAAATCGGACTCTCAATGTTAATAGACATTTACTTCACCTATAATTCAACAGAAGCGCTGTTTTATTGATTAATTTCACACATCTATGGCTAAGAGTAAAGTCACTGATTAACCCTGCCACATCTAAGTAATACAGAAGCACTTAGTGCGTAATGTTTTATTTCTTGGAAATGAAATGTGAAAAATGAAAAGTGCAAGTGTAATCTATGGAAAAATTGCAGATCACGATAAAGCCAGACTAGTGGGGGGAGTAATTTGCGAGTCGATTTAGCGCGGCTCTTATTTTCGGGCATCCGCTCGAAAGAGTGAAATCGGCTAGCGACTGAAACAAATACGATGTGTTCGTTCAGAGCTAGGGATGGGCTTGTATTGATATAAAATACCGTGATTCGCGATAAAACGCATTATAAATATGATTTAATCATTATTGTAATTAAAATTTGTCTCACTTTGAATAACTGCTCCGGAAAATAAAGGAGTGATATTGCTGTTATTATTAATAAATCTTATCACGAAATATTGTTATAAATGTGTGATTTGTCTCCTTTCAAATATTACAGGTGCTTAAAGTTTACTTTGTAGAAACATCGATTTAAATAAAAAAATGTTTTTTAATGTGCTTTATTTTGTCGCCTCACAAATAGTTTACCTTAGCCGTTCGTTAGTCATACATCACATAAGTAATTATAATTATTCAATCAGATTAGTCAGGAATGCGTTTGATTAACATGTCATTGGCATACGAGTAATGTTATTGTAATTGCGGTAGGTACCATTGTATCATTATTTTATTGCGTCTTACAGTGGTGATGTCAAAATATGCGTTGTATATAGAATAGTTTATAGCCTATTTGTGTTTTGTCTTATAATGTTTCTTTATTTCTAACAAGTGGTTCGGCTCATTTCGAGAGTCCAAGCTTCTAATTTTTCTGGCTTTATTATAATACGAACTCACATTCACTGTAATTTGCTTGATGAAGTTTGAAATTCCGCGGAGAGTGTTTGTAGACAACAACATTAATCCCTGTTTGATGTAGCAAGCTTACATTTCTATACAAATAATTCTGATAGAAGTACCTTCCGATCATAATTTACGGTGGATGAAGCAAATGCGTTAACCGTAAAGAAAATTAATATAGCCGTGTCAGAACAGTAATAACGTATCGGACAACAACAATCCAGCAATAATAAAACAGAGCAACGGCGTTTGAAACTCGACAAAAAAACAAAACGACCGAGCGGTACAGCGATGAGAACGCTTCGGCACGCCGATTTGCATCGCCGGAGCTCTTCCATGGTGATTAGTTGAATAATCTGAGCGGTGTGTAACACGCGAGAACGGGATATGGCGGCACCTCGACCCCACTGCTGTGCGCACCGCGGATATCTCAATGTTTAGCGGTCGGTGCGCTATGTATGGGCCGTAGCGCTTTTCAAACTAAAATCCGCGTTCACAAACAGCAATTCTTGTTATTATACTATAAATGATAGCAACGATGTTGGTGATTGGTGTGTAGGCGAAAGTAATTGATGTTGGTAGCATATAAAGTCGGCTTTGAGTGAATGTAAAATGATTTCATAAATTTCTTAAATATTACTACTTGCACTCTTAATGAAAAAAATAAATACTTAATTTGTAATCAAATGTTACTAGGGTTTTATAAATGCGCAATGATAGTGGTTTTGCCACTCTGGTTGCCCAGGTTCGAATCTTAGCGAGCACCTCCTTACAATATTTGCGGTTTAACATTAAGTATAACTTGATATATCGGTGCAGGGAACATCCTGAGCTAATCTGTACATATTAGTGTCCTCCAAAATATTAAACTCTAAGGCGAATTAAGTTTACCATCCCGCATTCAGCCAGTGTGGCAACATTACGTCCTTAACCCACTCATTTTGTTAGGAGAACTGTTTTTCAATAGCGAAACGTTAAAAAGGGTCGGCCAAATAAGTTCTACTAATAGTGCTAATGGTTGTACTAATAATACTAAAGGTTACAATAATGATACTAATAGTCTTACTAACGGCACAAGTTGTACTAATTTGGAGATTGAGTCTTACTCTTTCAATCATGTTTAATATTTTTTTTTCTAGTAACGGCTCGGAGTTTGGTCTTTTTGCTAATATATAGCAATAGGTTTTCCCTCTATTCCAGGGTGAGACGTAAACATAATTTATGAAACGGCGGAGTGTACCACACTTATTTACATATTTCTTCGGGAATGACAAGAGTGATATTATATTTATGATTCTTATGTTTGATAGGTAGAGGTTTTTAGAAATTCCAGATATTACAAAAATTCCTCGTATTCCCACGCCATAAATACCCTTGGCAGAGACTAATACCAATGCTGATTATTATGTTTCATTAATACCATAAATAAAATAATATATATTAAAAAAATAACAAACTCATCGTAAACACAGGATCTAATTAACAACCGATATCAAATCACTCGTTCGTTCTATCGACAAACGCTTCAACGTTCGCATCACTAAAATTACAAGGAAGAATGCCACGGCTACTATAAATGTGCACAGTTTGTTTGTGACGTGTCTTCATCAATTACGTTTCGGAGCTACAACACTTTAACACGGAACACACCATTTGTTCTTATTTATGGCTCTCTTTAGAAATGATACGCACTCACTATTCGCTGTTTCTTTTTTTTTCACTCTTATTTTAGCGTGTTTCTATTGTACAATGTACATTTGATTAGAGTTGATGTATGGAGTTGACGTACTGTTGTAAAATTTTAATTGCCTCATTGTAGTTGGCTAATGGTTGTGAGACTGCTGAGGTCGTAGGTTCGATGCCCGCCCAGGACATATATTTTGACGATGAACAGTTCACTTTTTTTTGTGTCTAACTGTAAAATTATCTATGTGTGTATCATACATTTGTATATTATGTACTTTGATAGATGGCTGATGACCTCTGTAGAAGCTTCTAATTCTGAGATCATCTACCCGTACGTAAGTTGTTCCAATATATTTTAATTATTACTCTTAAGTTCGTTAGATATCGACCCTTCTATCGTGCCGCTGTTGGAACATGGGTCTCAGAATGAGAGAGTTAAGGCCATAATCTCCCACGCTGGCCAACTGCGGGTTGGCAGACTTCACAAACCTTAGAGAATATTTTTCTTTGAGAACTCCAACGTGTGCAGGTTTACTCACGATGTTTTCCTTCAATTACTCTTAAGTTATTATGTAATATTTATTTTAGACTTGGCTCTCCTCTTTGAATGAAAAAACTTAACGTTAAAGGTTGCCACACTTGCCGTATGTGGGTTGGCAGGCAGGCGTGTAGGTTACGACAATAAAGAAAACATACAAAAAACCATTTACGTGGAACTTTGATATCTTTTCGTGGGCGTTATAATGTCGTATTAAATAAACACGATGTTGTGTGTTGTCAAAAATGATATTTTTGGGACGTATTTGGGCAAGATTTTTATTATACGAGTACCTACTGTTGTTTCGATGAGTGGTGTATTCCACTTCATATGTTCATCTCCAATATAATAACGTATCACAACGCGTTTAATCTCCGAAGAGGTAAGCAAAGGACACCCACGGAGACAAGCATCGTGGGTCGTACGTTGGTTTGCGTCAACGTCAGCTACCATGACATTAATTATACATATTTATACCAATACAGCATTATCGATTAAAACCAGCCCGGGACACGGGGTGTCATAAGAGGTGACTAAGCTGCTGGCTGATCGCGGTATGGCGTGGTCCAGACGCAGCTAAATGCCTTGACCGCCTGCCAGACCCAGCGACCCCCATGCATGCCCCACACGAGAGGTCTATGCCCAGCAGTGGATTGATGACGATGATCAGCTAAAACTACAAAACCGAAAACGCACAGTAACTGGTGATAGTAAAAATATACTAGAATTAGTCAGTTATTGTGACCAAATAAGTATGATACTGGCTGAATGAAATGTCAAAAGTCTTTGAAAAAGCATCTTATCAAGTCTGTAGATGATGAGTTATTTGTGTTAGCTCTCTGTGTTCCCTGTCTACTCGTAATGGACGCCGCGTGACGATGTAATCGTAATAATGTTAACAGCAGATCAATATTTCAATCTGGCCTCAAACACAAACCACTATTAATTTTCTAGACATGCTTTATTGCAAGAACATTCCAAACTCAACATTAATAATGTCGAATCAAGTCCACACTTCAGATGTTTCAAAATTCCACCGAATTCCATCAGACTGAAGCAGCCAGTGACGTGGAAAAATGTATAATATTAAAATACGGCTACACAAAAGAATTTTATATTTACATTACTCACACACACGCACACAGAATGCAAACGTAGTTACGTTTATCCCGCCGAATGTCACATTCATAGGTGAAAATTCAAAATCGAGATATGACGTTACCCTTTCTTTATCAAATACGAACACACACGCAAATGTAACAAGGTTTTCCTTTGTTCCGACGGTACGCACACGAACATGCTCGAACGATCATTATTTTAATAAGTACAAACAATTTTCACTTTTAACTGTATTAATACAAGGTCTAAGATTGATAAGCAAACACACGATAAAAATTCGAATTTGCCACAAAGTAAATTGTACCAAATGGTCTAGTCCATAAGGGTCAGTTCATTTTGAAGAAACATACAACGTTCTGATAATGGGCTACGTCGCTCTACCGTCCACTACGCAGGAATAGAGCATCTATTTTAATCGCTGTAAGGTTCAAAGTCGCTTGCACATTCCTGAACTTGAAACAGCGCCTCGGAGCTCTCGCAGAGCTTTCCCCGTTGTCCACAGGGGTTGTTAGTTTTCGGTGCACTGCGCATAATGTTGCGCATTCGTAAAACTCCAACGCTTCGATAGCTAAACACGCAATTTGATTTATAGCCGAATAAGATGGTTTTAGGACGAGAAATTACCTTGGCGACGCTGCGATGTGAGGTACTTGCACATAGATTATTAGGAACAACTTTACGAGCTACCATTCCATTGTTCGGCAACACTAGAACTCGGGTTCAAAATAGACCCGCGTATCTAGGGAATGCAGTATTGATTTTCAGCTCGCAACTCTCCAGGATGTCTCAATCTGTCGAAAGAGCGTGGAGGCATCGTATCGTCAGCGAACATTCGTTGATTCCATTATAGTCAATTAGAGTTATTTTGTGAATTTCGCCGATTGACCATCAAGTGTCATTCCCACCACCGCCAGGTGAGTGCACTGCTTACATATTTTTAGTATTACGACGCAGCCATTGCATACCGTTGTTTTCCGAACACGAGACGAAGCAATGCGCAACAAGTATGTCATTGAAATAGTACATCTATTACTTATGCCTTAAGGTACAATTTATTATAGCAATATGCGGGGATTTTTCAGTGTCGTCCTAGTATGCAAACATATTTGGATATTTGTGTAGAGTGGTTTACTATCTTAAAAATATTTTTGATTCATTAACAGAACGTATTAAATACAGTTAATTAAACATTGTTGTATGTATTAGATGTAAGAGTGAGTAAAAGGTTCCAAGGTTTACCTAAGGAGTCCTATCGGCCGAGGTGCACCCTATAATACAAAGGACACGGTTCTGGAAGCCGGTTGATAACAGTATAGTGTAAGCTGTCTGTGTAGGTGTCGGCCGACTAAATAGCCTGATCGTTGTCGTATTTTGCTATCCCATACGCGGCGTGGACATTACGGACAAAACCCACTGGGGGTGTACAGACCCAACTGTAGAATGTGACAGACTGATGATATATAACTATAACTTTTATGCTTACAAAGACGTACTTTTTATTCTGCTTTCACATATATATTATCAAAGCCTCATTATCCTCGGAGCCTTACGCTACTTGGAAACCTGAGAATAATTTGGGTCGTCCAAAAAATGTTCTTGACGTTTGTCTTAGTTGACTCAGTAACTTTACATAATCAATAACGTAACTTCACGCCTGTAATCCCCGAAGGGGTAGGCAGAGGAATGCAGAATATTCCCACGATTCACCGGTTA
>DWEI01002471.1:0-14314 GCA_018245875.1 Mysoria ambigua | reverse complement strand
ACCTTAGGGAACAATTCTTTTTTCTGAACTCAAGGTGTGAAGGTTTCCTCACGATGTTTTTCATCACCGTAATAGCAAGTGATATTTAAACTTGATTTGAACCCGGTCTCTCGGAGTGAGAGGTCGAATTTCAAACCACTAGGCTATCACTGCATATATAGAATCGCTTGTTCATTTACAATTTCCGCTAACAAAGGTATGTTGAGGGACTTACTTAACTCATTTGGATGTTACCTACAGGATGCAGACAAATGTTACGCTGCGTTACATGAGGGGGAGGGAGGGTCAAGAATCTTCAAAAATTGCGTTAGTAATACATACTTGAACGCTCCCTTGCATGACGTTGGGTTTGTCGAGCTTCACTTCGGTCACTTGTCCCGGTTGTCTTCGGTCAGTTTCGGTCAGTTGTCCGAAAATATTGGTAATTATAATGACGTTTATATCATACAGAAGCGAATTATCGATTGGCTCTATCATTAATTTCAGCTTAACTCGTATGAAAATTTTGTACGCAATTGTCGTTACGTATTTTGTAACAAGCAATCGAAACTTATGCTTTTCAGAACACTTCAAACTCTTTTATTTTCAGTAATGGAGTTAGTAAACACAGATACATGCATATAATTGTAATTTTATGTCTCACTTACCTACAACGTAATTTCGCCATTACCCTAAAAATAATATGTTCTTTGTATCCAAATTTAACAATAAAAAAATGATCACTATTTTATTGACTGATTATTTTGACTGCCTCATTGCTCGTATTAACAGACGCTTCTGCCGATGCGGGGAGGTCTTGCGTTTAAATCCCGGATCAGGTACTATTCAATTTTTCTAATAAAAATTTTCTATTAGTGCCTCGGGTATGGCAATAGGCTCACTATCTACACAATAGAGGGACGTAAACGTAACTGGTGAAACGTAGGTGTCTATTAAATTTCTCTGCCTATCTCTTCGGGTGTCACAGAGCTGATATTACGTAATATTTTACTGATATGAGCACATTCAGATTAACAGCCGGCAAAGAACTTGTTCTAATACATCTGTCACAGGTACACCGTGACAAATATGTAGGTGTTGAACAACATAATTAATTTAAAATTTGTGTAGATGATACAAAGTAAGTAAAAAAAAGTAAAAATATTAAAAATAAGCATAGGTCGCGGTGACACATAACGCGTCCAATGGCGTCGACACAAACGTGTCGTGACTGTTCTCCACGCTCTTCGTTCATTTGTTCCAAGATGGCGGACCGGCGTAATTATTCCCGCTCGTTACGGCCATGGAAATGTTAGATAATTTAAACGAACCAACGTAAACATATCGCTACACGTCGCTATATGCTATAAGTACTCATGCAGTTACGAGCAATGTAATGTATCCAGATATTGCTGGCTCACGATTCTGTTTTCTTTCAAAAGCGGCGTGCGTGTATGAAGCGTGATGAATGCAGACGGAGCACGTCATATTTGTGAGCCTGGAGTTTTTATGGAGATCTGTGCTTTCTACCTGGTCCGTAAGAGAAGTGGTGTGATGAAGTACTCAGCAATAATGAAGATATATAAATATGGACTGAAAATTGTGCAAGTTACAATTTTTAACAACTCTCATCCAATCAGACTTTTACTGTTAAATACTGAGTATAGGTACCTATACCATTTGGACGGGTGTTGAAACCTTGAAATCTAATAGCTTTCTAACATCAATAAGTCATTCTTTCACATGTGGGAAAAGTGTACCTAAGTATAATCACAATCAATTTAATAGCATCAAAATCAAATAAGTCCAAATAATATGTACAATATCTACTTTCATAAATAAAAATGAACGTGTAAACAATTTACAAACATGCGCCCACAAAGCGGCATGGAATATAAAAAAAAACTGTCGACTATCTGAAACTACCCACAAAAACTACCTGTTATCCTCCAAGTACAATTACATGAATACGCTATCTTATCGGGTCAACTTACCGAATCCACCACAGACCATTCAAATCAACGTTCTCAACATTCGATCGGCTGACATCTCACCTGTCAGTAACCTCGGCTTTTCTATCGATAACCATCGAAAACCCCGTTCCAAAAACCATCATTGTTCACTTTTCAAAAGCCCGCCCCCAAATCTAAAGGGTTGATAAACATATCAAAGACTTTTTTCTGTATTATAAGTACCCAAATTTTCAGCCGCGACACCTGTTTTTCAAACCAGTCACCCGATGTATTGTACTCTTTACAATCGAATACAAATATCGATGATGTACAAAGAGAACACAGAGATCATCGTTATTGACGGCGGACCTCCCGTAAACTACGTCATTATAAAGAACCAGGACCGTTTGTGTGTTTGAATAACGATTGCAAGCGTCGTAAAGGTCAAGTCTGTGAAAGGGGTTATTCCTGTCTTTGAAAACGTTCCATGTTGTTCTTTGCAACGTTTTAGTAACGGAAGGGTGGAAACAAGAGGTTCAATGTTTTGAAAAAGTTCGCGAAACTCCGCAATTCGTCTAATTTCGTAACTTTACGTAATAGTCACAAACGGGGCACTTTCCACTGTGATTTCAGTGGGATCTCGTAACAAGTCGAAAATAAGCGTTAAGCTCCGATCAACTTTTAAATGAAGAAACTCAATTTGTTGTTTAAAAACACGAAATGTTCACGTGAATTTGAAAGTTACATAATACCGATTAATTTGATTAAGTAAGTCGAATATAGCCCGCGCTATGTTTTGATTAAAAACTTCGCTAGTCTTAAATTAAATGTCAAGTTTGATATCTTTTTCAGTGTGTTTTATTTTCTCATTCCTCACGAGGAAATTTTTTTGCTTTAAATAGAATTTGTATTTGTGTGAGTTATATTAAAAGTTTATTTAGAGCGTTGATATTACCTATTTGTTAATCTTATTATAATGTTATCATTTTAAAAATGAAACTGTGTTTTTATATTTTTACATCTTGATAGTGAACTTTTAACGTTTCTGAGGGCAGTGTATGGCGTATTTTGCTGTGCGAAAATTTCCGAATTCATTGAGCTTATATTTTGAAAATTACGTAATTGTGGTTAACGTTGACAATAAACTCACCACGTAGTCCATAGTGGGACGTAAACGTCACTGGTGAAATGCGGGAGTGTACTCCGTTGCTCTGTCCACCTCTTCGGGAATTATAAACGTGATGTTAGGTATGATCCTTGCGAGTAACCATGGATCTCACGATGCAGAATATTTTGCTGTGGATCGCATACATGAAGTGGCTAGTAATCATATACAAATACTACTTTTAATTCTAATAATGAAAACAAAAAATATATATATTCACTGACAATATAAACACTTACACCAATTAATATTGATTTTAGCTATTTAACAATTTCAGATATTTAAAATATTTTGAAACCAATTTATGTATATTAAATATATCATAGTGGACATAAACGTAACTGTTGAACCGTGGGAGTGTTCTGCATACCTCTGCCTCTACCTCTTCACGATCAAAAACATCATGATCGTCGTACCAAATTTTTCATACACATATTTTGTTCCTCGATATCTTTTACACGTAAACACTATTCAATATTCTCAGTACATTCAGATTAACAAATGTAATTATACAAAAATGTAATTATACAATCTATTACGTTTCCATCGCTGGACGCGATTATACCAATGAGTAGGTACGTAACTGTCAGTACGTCTCTACACGGTACGTGGCACTTCCGGTACAGTCGCGCACAAGCCTGCGCGCGACGGCTACGTGACAGAGTGCCGGTTAGCCACCCGCTGCCTCTCCTGCCTTGTTCAGCTCGTCTACATACAATTTAAATAAATATTCCACTTGATTATTGTATTAAATCTAATTCGCGCTGGAATTGTAAATGCGAGGGTGACATTTTTCGTCTGATACGTTTTCATGTCAAACAACTAAACTCATTTTGATAAGTTCGAAATGAAAATAGTTTGGTTTGTTTTTTCAAAGTATGACTTATTCACCAATAAAGCTCTCGGGATGCGAATGGAGTTAATATTGTTTAGAAATTATGAAATATTTTAAGTAATAAATAAATAATTGCACAATTTGGTTTTTAATAATAATAAGCTTTTGCTCAGCGAAATGACTTACTCATTTAGCAGCGTGTGTTATTTAGTGGTACATTGACGTTCCGTGGAGATATTTAAACAGACTCTCCTTGAAATATGAATCTTATAATGATATACTGATCTTATAATACTCAATTTGAACATAAACTAGGTATATTTGTAAAATACCTTGTATAATTGTATTCGATTACGTGACAGTTTTAGATAATTATTAAGATTATGTATGATGACTTTTTTATAATTTGGAAGTTAAGTTGGATGTGTCATAATAAATTTAAATAACGTTACTGCACGCCTGTTATTCCCGAAGAGGTAAGCAGAGGAATGCAGAACACTCCCACGTTTCACCAGTTACGTTTACGTCCCACTATGGAATAGGTGGTGAGCCTATTGCTATGCATCGGGCACATATCCGGACTCCAAACCACTACTAGAAAATCTAACTTAGAAAACTTTGTAGTGTTACGAGAATAAAATAACCGATACCTATAGAGATCATGGCATAACTCTGTAATAACAATAATACAATCTCTCTTGAAGTGGACATACTCACGGCTAACAGACTTTCCAACAGTTCATACAATAAACGTCTATCTTACATGCTTGTTATTGGAATGTCAAATATAGTTAGGTATACGAAATAACTTGCGCTAAATCAACGTAAAATCATATCTAGTACAATGACATGTGGCCTACAAATACAATTTAGAATGTTATATAAATTTAAACCTAATGGTGCGCTAAGACCTTACAGGGTGTCTGCAATTTTCATTTGGTGATAGAAAACGCAGTTGGTACACAGACACTTCACGGACCGCGGCGCGTGTCGGCTACATGACAGAGTGCCAATTAGCCGTCCGCACCCTACCCGGTTAACTGACGCAGCCTGCCCGCTTAACTGACGCAGCCTGACCGGCTAACTGACGCAGCCTGCCCGGTTAACTGACGTAGCCTGACCGGCTAACTGACGCAGCCTGACCGGCTAACAGACGCAGCCTGCCCGGCTAACTGACGCAGCCTGCCCGGTTGACTGACGCAGCCTGACCGGCTAACTGACGCAGCCTGCCCGGCTAACTGACGCAGTCTGACCGGCTAACTGACGCAGCCTGCCCGGTTAAATGACGCAGCCTGCCCGGTTAACTGACACAGCCTGACCGCCTAACTGACGCAGCCTGCCCGATTGACTGACGCAGCCTGACCGGCTAACTGACGCAGCCTGCCCGGTTAACTGACGCAGCCTGCCCGGCTAACTAACGCAGCCTGCCCAGCTAACTGACACAGCCTGCTCGGTTAATTAACGCAGCCTGCCCAGCTAACTGACACAGCCTGCCCGGCTAACTGACACAGCCTGCCCGGCTAACTGACGCAGCCTGCCCGGCTAACTAACGCAGCCTGCCCAGCTAACTGACACAGCCTGCTCGGTTAATTGACGCAGCCTGCCCAGCTAACTGACACAGCCTGCCCGGCTAACTGACACAGCCTGCCCGGCTAACTGACATAGCCTGCCCGGTTAACTGACATCGCCCGCCCGGCTAACTGACGCAGCCTGCCCGGTTAACTGACGCAGACTGCCCGGCTAACTGACGCAGCCTGCCTGGTTAACTGACGCATACTGCCCGGTTAACTAACGCAGCCTGCCCAGCTAACTGACACAGCCGCGCCGGCTAACGGTCTCATTAATATCTCTGCCAATCTTCTGCACATTCTAACTATAAATTCGTGGCGTGATATATCAATAATAGTAACATTTTGAGTTTTTTTTCCAACAGTCTCAAAGAAATGTTCCCGCATCGTTAATTCTTTACAAAAATATTATTTAATGTTGTAGAAAATATTAAAACTAAATTTTATTACGGAACGTGTACATTTTTAGTTTATGTGAAGTTAGTCCTTATTGCTTTGTAATAAGGTACAATTATCCGACACTGAAGTGATCGAATTAAACACTTCACATGTCACCCCGATTGCAGGTTGCGGACGACAGCCGAAAGAGTGGCGGTTAGTCTATCGCAGCCTCGAGACTTTCATAAATTCTATTCGATATATTTATCATAGTATATTTATTTATTTATTTGGAGTCTGGATATGTTTCCGATGTATGGCGATAGGCTCAGCACTTATTACATAGGGGGACGTAAGCGTCACTGGTGAAACGTAGGACTGTTCTACATTCTTCTGCCTACCTCTTCTGGGATTACAGGCATGATGTTACGTACTACGTATTAAATTATGCATTTAGAAATCTGAAATGTTACAAAATTGAATAAAATTGTGATTATTTAATAGTTGTAACACTCTAATGAACATCATAATAAATTAATAGTTCTGTTAATCGTTATTCACTTATAATTGTTTATGTGTGTGTGTACATTAGGTGTGATTATGTACGTATATACAAATGTAGATATACATTTTTAATTCAGTTTAATTTTTGAACTTATAAAGTTCAATTTCTTTGTATTAAATATTATCAAACATCCCCTTTAGTTGAAGCGTTGAAATTTTGCATCGCAATTGTTGTGAATTACGATGCCATATTATATAATCTTAACCGGCTGATATTAATTCGCAACAATCCGTGCCACCGCTGCGGATGGCAAAACGCGTTCAAAACAATTTGCGAACTAGCGCCAACTCGCCAAATAGTTTATCTTAGACGGCGCGGCGCAAACATAGTGAATGAGCAAAACAAGCAACTCGCGACACCCACCTAACGTTTTACACACAGAGATCCCTATCCTCAACTACACACTTAAGCGTAGCTGCGTCTCACTCGCGCTAAGAAAATGAAACGGACCAATGAGGGGGTGGGTGACACGCATTTCCGGGCCCGGCTCCAATCAGCTGCTAGAACAAAGGACTCGCGATAGCTACTTACCTACAAGTAGCTGCGAGGGGCGAGTGTAAGTAAACCCGTGTTCCATTGCTCACACACATGCACATAACACACACACAACAGATTTTTTTTACCTGCGAACGAGTTTTTGTGGGCGTACCTTATGTTTGTGTGGCGGAGTCTAGCCGGCGATCACTTGGCGAAGTTTACGCAAGTTCCTGGAGCGATGTCATGAATTTATCAGCGTTTAGACACAGTTCTGGTGCACTTCGGCACTTGTGGCCGTCTAAATGCTCAATACGAGATCCTCTAAATAATTAAGTTTGACTAGATTTCGGATAGTTTGCGTTAATAATTAGAAAGCTTATCAATCATCATTTGTGCTTCTATTGAAATTAATTTCTGGCAATATATAATGATAATAAATGTAACAAAAGGTTAAATTTTGAGACATCGCAAGGATCTTTAACTTGGTGCACTTGAAGCCAGGAATCAAAATGAAATGACGTCGCGTCGTGTTCAATAACGAGAAATATCTCGACGGTCGCTCTGTATTTGCTTAAACGGGCTTTAATATAAGAAATATATTCTTCATCTTTATGTCGTTTTCAATACAAATTGGTACTTTAATGTGTTGAAAAGAAAATAAAGCGAAAGAGGCATTATACTGAATGACATCCTGTTACGGCTTATTTCATCTCCCGACTCCAAGAATCCGCAGGTCGTCGTTAAAGGTACATTTTTCTTTTGCAGTCCTCATGAGCTCGCCATATCCTAAGGACCCCTCGTGCCGCGGTCGTAATGCAAATAGTGCCTTATATGTCGGCAACACAGTTGCAAATGTAATAATTTAATGTTAACACACCCCGTAAGACTACAATTTGACTATCGCGAATTTCCTGCGTCTTGCGGCTATGAAATGTTTGATGGAGAGCATCCGGCGCAAGCTAAAAGAGTGCTTGCACGCGCCGTGGAGGGTTTGTTTTGGCGCGCGCCGCCCGGAGACGGTGAGAAACGAATCTGCGTAAGGTACAGGGTGTCGAGTAACTCGTGTTCTTACCCTCTCTCCTTTGTTCGGGCCGGAAGAGTGCGCTAGAATTACATGCTTGAGCCTGATGTGCGCTTATTTTTTACGGCGCTATATGGTGTTCCGTGCGCTTCGTATAGTTATGCAGTTCAACGACTGAAGAAATGAGGGGGCGGTTGAGTAGGTAAACAAAACACGTTTGCAGTTTTGATTTAGGGAAAAGCGCGAAACGGAGACTATAATCCTTTATGAGCATAATGGCTTTGTGTTTCGCTGCTGGGAAATCTGCGAAACACAGCTATATATTTTTCGAGCGATATTAATCAACAAAACTATAATATATGACATTACATCTGTTTCTTCGCGGGGCTTACAGAATATTATTCTCATTTTGATTGTTATATTTCATATCTAATATCTATCATTCGTAATATATGATCAATTATTGGGAGCTAAACATAGTTTTAACTAAACAGTCAACAATTCCTTTCTAATTGTAGACTTGAAATTCCACTTTTACAGTGTGTATCTAAATCATCAGCTGTGATTAATGCTTTCATTAACCATTTCATTGTTTCCCTTTTAAAGTTTCGTACCCTACAAAATAATATATAGGTATTCATATGTTGGTTATTTCCAAGAGGTGCATTATTTTCGTCTTTAATTTCCAGCGCTATCTGCCACACATCGGAGGCGGTCGGCTCCAGTGAACAACTATGATAGTGGTCATGATTTGGCTCAGTTTCTCCTGCCACAGCCCATTGGCTCTCCGTTCCTGTCGGCGCGCGCCTCGAATACTGATCCCGATTAAATTACTCGACCAACTATTTTACACAAAACCGGAGGCCATAATTAAAGTCCGAAGCGATAAATGGGTAGAATCAAACGTCTTATCTGACCAGCGAGAAATAGCGTTTCCGCGTTGAATAGCTCCGACCCGGTTGGATACGAGTGAGCGGAATAAATAATTATTACGGCAATCCGAAATTGGCTCTAGCTGCGGTGCGGAAGACCACCTCACTCCGCATCGGCGATCTCTAATGAACATAGTTTCTGTTGGAGTCAGCCATTGTCCTACTCTATAAGTTCGTCTACATGAGAATTGTATTATGTTTAAATTAAAATATGTTGTACGATCCACATTATGTTATTGTTACATGTTTAACTCCGCTATACTTTGTTGTTACTTGTTGTTTGTCCATTCCTGTCTATATCTACTGTAGGTATATGTCAAGAATTTTTGTTATGATATGTTCCTAACTTAAATTATGTTATGTGCTTATTCACATTCACAGTAAACTGCGACAGGATAATGAGATGATGTGATGCGTTTGTCATAATGACAGTCGATTAGACCAGTTTGTTAGATATTTCGAATACATCGTCCAACATCAAGTACCTGTCAGATTATGTTGATATTCTGTCAACAAATTCTACTTGAAAAGTTTAGACACACAAGTAGTTCACTGGAAAACTTAAGAAGTACCATGTACACTCACTGGCTGAAAGTTCGATTTCACTTTCCGTTTCAGCGTACCCGCACCATACTCATAAAATCAATACCATAAGGAAATACAATTCAGTTTCACGGTGTCTGAAATAAACCATTCTTTGCATTGAAAGGGGGAATAATCTCGCTATAGCAGCGGGGGCTTAATCAAAATCCGTGAATTGCTTTAAATCGAGGAAAACGCGGGAAATATCCTTTGTGTCGGCAATTTCCGACACGCGTGGGGCTAACGCGCTATCGGCGCGTAATGACTTCCTTAATTAATTCGCAATATTTCGTCAAGAGACGCCGCCATTGAAACTATGCCGCGAAGATTGCCGCGCGCGCGTCGATCCACCTCGATCGCCTTGTTTTACATAACGCGGTACATGGCACGAGCGCACCAATAGCCGATCGCACGGGCGGGAGGGCACCGTCGCTATGACACCGGAGGCTGTAAGAAGTTATTTTAGGGGAATATTACGCGACATCAGAGGCTTATCTTTACAGCAGGTGTTCCCTCGCTCCCCCACTGGGACAAATTTACGAAATATGTCCTCGACTTATGCGGATCACTTCGTAACGACCGCTGACAATCTTCAGGGTTTACGATGCACTTTCGATACGCGCGCGTGTAGGTCGGTGCCCGCGTAAAGATTGCGTAGTTTCGCTTCCACTGTGTACATATGTTTAACGCGCGTCTAAACGCCTATCTCATGTCGATACAACGTTTTGCGATCGACGAAACAGTGCGTCACAATACCTACAATTTAATTGCGTGTAAGATTTCGTTAGGTACTTAACACATGTCGAACACCACCCTCCCGATCAAAGCCGCTAGGCATTTCTCATTCATTCACGCTATTAGCGAAGTCGAGACGTTAATTAGCAATTAAATAGATTAATAAAGATATTTACGTCAGTCTGCCAATTTGCCATTGAGCTATGTCGGATTTCAATAATAAACCTTTGATGTGTATGAAGCTCGTCGCGAAATCGATTTATAATCATTGTTTGACAGTTCAGAGACATCGAACCGAATGGTCCATTGTATCACAAATGCTCTGTTGATTCTATAATACCAATTACCATTCAACTGGAGAAACTACGAAATGTTTAATAAATTTTATTATAAAAATAATAGTATAGAGCTAAAAAACACTGTGTGTTATATTACTCGTAAAAACTGTAAGGTTCTACAAAGGCATATAAAATGTAAACGCCAAAAACGTCACATTTTAGGTACAGAATGTTGAAGGGCGTGTGTGATTAACAATATATTTGATGCGTGCCACAGAGTTCTGCTAGGAAATGTTGAACGCTTCCAAAGCTAAACATTCGCAAATAAACTGTTGCGCGCGTCAGTTAAATAAAAATTACGCGAGAACGTCCCGGGGGAGAGGACTCATTGTGAGGCCACAATGAGCGCGCCTGATTGGCGGAAGGATGTTCTCACTAAATAAAAAAAAAAATATCGCCGCGTCACTTCGTGCAATTTTCGTCGAATTTTCAAACGATAAAACCTGTCATTTCGCTGTTGACGCGCCTATAAAATATTCATGCAGACGGGCGAGAGATGAGCGATTTTTTCTTCGATTTACGCGTCGAAATAAGATGTCATTTTCCGTATCATTAGCGGCGAGTCGGAACCCGACGCCACTATTTATAAGCAAATAGGATAAAAATGACGCCCAACCGATCGACTGTTTGACACTCCATTGATAAATTGCGATCCTCTCCAATGCCATGTCGTTTCTGATGCCTCTTTTATGTATTTTACGACGCGAACGCCATATTTAGATACACATTCACATCAAACGGAATCTCTTTTAATATTTTTCTCTACAATTTCGCTTTCATTAATGAGCATCGTTGAGTCTCATTCTAAGTACAATTTAAATGTTGGCATCATTTCAGCGTCAACAACTCTTTGTCCTAATAAATCGTTACCAAACATTTACCAAACTTAACATTTAGTGTACAAGTTTGAAGGGGCCAAATATACATACAAAAAAGTCGAAGGCCAAGTAAACTATCGTACAAATTGCCAACTTAACCAGATAACGTGGAGTATTCGCGCGAGAGCGGTTCACTCCGCCTATAATAAGACTTGTACAGGCGTCGACACTCGTATTGCCGTGGTGAGGTAAATTCGTTTGGAATAAAACTCAACTCAGCCAGCCATCGCTGAGCCCTCTCTCGGCGGCGAGCGCGCGCGGCGTTTATCTAGTCCGATCACTTGCTGCCGATGGATCTGGAAAAAGAATAAAAGGCACTAGTGAAGAGTTAGAGCGTATAAAGGTGCTGTGGTATATTTTAAAGTTGAGCCGTTGCAAACGAGACTTAGAAACATAATAACGCCACGACAAACGAAATACTTTTGTTTTCAATTATTCAAAGCACACTTATTTTATTACATATGTACATAGATAAGATCAGATATTCGTTATAAATTAATATTAATAGAGTATTATATTTATTTCTGTCAATTGTGACGTATTGATTGAATCTTAAAAAGATCTGTTTTGGAATAAAACGTATGTTTTTCATGAACAGTTTTGTACGAAAGTAATACATTTTCATGTAATAAAGAAATACGAATTTACTCAGTACCATCAGAAATTAACATATTAACATAGAGTTTCGTGAAATCTTTATCGTGAGTAATAACTCAGCGATGAAAGTGTTTATGGACTAACCCATCGTGATACTTTTTAAGCCCGGTATAGTTTATCAGATCTAGATTCAGGCAAAAACTACATCCATAAATCATTAAGGGATTGTTAATAATCTATTTATAAGTAACAAATTCATAGTTCGTTATTAATCAGTCATCAGACTATTCCATAGAGTTCTTAGATGCATTTCACTCATCAATATTGTTTTGAAGGCTCTTGGAAACTATTAAATATACCCGGTCGTACTTGGTGTACAAAAATGGCGCGCATGTACGAAACGAGTGATGTTTGTAGACGGAGTGTATCACGTCAATAAGGTTAAACACTTTTAGCACTGACTAGGTGCCATCTATGCATTTCGTAAAAGATCTAACGTAAGGATGTAATAAGGATATATGTATGTATTGCAAATATTTATACTGCATAACTTATAATAATACTTATTTAAATACATAACTTTGATATAATATAATGTTATTTAGTGGTTCAGGTGTTGCAGTAAATTCGAACGGAATAAAACTCGGATAGTGCGCGCTGAGCCCTCTCTTTGCGGCGAAATCGCTCAAAGTTTATCTCGCCCGCTCACTTGCCGCCGATACCGACAAAGGGATCTAGATATACTGACATCGCCGACAACTATCCAGATACATTTCAGTATATTTCAAAATTTAACAGTTTTATATTTTCAAGTTATATGTTCAAGTTTTCGTAGATTACATTTTTATTGAACACAATATGGTATTTAGTAACAGAATAATATTTGTGAAAGTAATGATAATTTCATATCAAAAGGTCAAGATGTTCGTTTCATTTTCTAACCGAAGCTGTTGTTGTTTCAACAAAACAAATTTAAGGCAGAAAAATATACCCATAGTAGATAACCAGAAAATATTGTGCGCGTAGAGTGTTCTTGGAAAAAGTGGAATACTTCGTTTTCTAACGTGTGGCAATAATTGCACGAAGCGTGAAGAGCGAAGTTGTATCCTCGCAGAGCCGAGAGCGGCTTATGATTGGCCCCACGTTGGGCGCCAGGCGACAATATTACGCGGCGGCCCGTGTCCCCAACTAATCCTCGGATTCATTTATTTTTGACAACGCAATACGATTTTATCTCAGGCTTCTGATGCTGTTTGCCGTCTGTTATTATGCTCCCACCATATTCGGGCTACTTATTTATTTACTCTACCACCCCTTATAGGGGTGATTTGACTTTTAATACGCCGCGCTTAACGGCAGATTTAATTTGATGATGTCGTCAAATTGTTGTTTACACAATGCAAATTCAGCTCGACTGCTAATAATTGTTAAATTAACATAGAGAATGTCTCATACGTATTTCATGCTTATGTTATTTATGATGTTCGAATATAAAGTATATTTATACCGCTTATTAACAAAGTTACCTAATTAAAAAAAACCTAACAATTATGGATTAAAAATATTGAATAACAATTACGTAACCAAGTTAGCAATAAAATCATACCTTCTTCTCCAGTCCCTTCTTACGCCTAGAGGGCTGGTATTTCTATGGAATCACTCATATGATCTCCTTGAGTACTTTTTTTTACCTATGCACCCGACCCTAGGACCGGGTATGAGTTAAATAATTGTTTGTTCATGTTTTATAACCTTATTGTGAGTTTATATTTGTTTTTTGCATGTTTTACAGTTTAGATTACTCGCCTTAGATTACTTAAACTCTTTTTACATAATCGTCAAGAAGAATTTTGACTAATTTGATATTAATGTTTAGAGGTAACTATGGAGTTCGTAAGATCGTTAAGTGGCCAAAATCTAATTCTAAGTATAATTGAACTAGCATAATATTAATCTTAGAATTAAATGTAAAAAATTATAATAAGGGTTTTATTATTAAGAATTTTTTATATTATATATAGATACATGAATATGTGTGACGCCTCCTAAAGAAACATCAAAAGGAAAGACTTATGAAGGTAAAAATCGTCAAGGATAATGTCATTAAAGTAAATTTCATCAGGGTAAAAATCAACAAGGTTACAGTTTGTCAAGACAAAAATCGTTAAGGCAAGTAAGGCTTTCTTATATAACATTGTTAAAGTAATGATTAGCTACCCTTGTCTGACAATAGTTTAATAACAAACATATTATTTTCTAGTGGGAGATACAGAAATGTAAAAACGACATTGCTATTTAACCATTTTTCAATA
>DWEI01002470.1:0-14315 GCA_018245875.1 Mysoria ambigua | reverse complement strand
ACTTATTATTAGTTTTACAATAAAGGTACACATTAGTAGAATTACAATAAAGGTATGCACATTAGTAGGTTTACAATTAGAGAACGCTCAATCTTTCACATCGTGTATTGTTAGTGTTACTTGTTTATGTTAAAACATTTGTTATATAATCTTTAACGGGAATGGATCGTTTTTTGATACGACCAGGTGAACACGAACAACCCGGTGGTGACGGTGCACGTCGTCAGTTTGAAAACACCGAAATTCCTGTTCTCCCATGCCATCCAGTTCACACCACAAATCGACAAAGGTAACCAATGACAATAATTTTTTTAATTATTTTTTTATCTCTCTATCTCTCAATAAATGCATTAAAATTGTCATCAAAGTATTATGTATGAAATTAAAGACGACGAATATAAGATATCCACAGGAATTGTCTGTCAATATTAAATATTTATTTAAGCGAGATTTTTTAAATACCCCTAATTCAACAAAATAAATAATTTTTAAGGTTTTATAAATTGCCTTAACACAAGGAAATAATTTGTTTGCCAAACTTTTGTACCTGCTCTACCTGTGATAGGGCCGCCTAGCCAAGCTCTATAAACCGAATTATTATTTTTATTATTATAAATAACTGATGCCCAGATTTCATAAATATCTGGGGTCCTAAGATGTAAGCCAAATTATCGAAGGAAGATGTATGAAAAAATGTACGACGACATGAAAGAACCTGTGTATATTGTGTAGGAAAGTATTACTTAATTCTGTTTTTGCTATTGATCATTATAACTTGAGGATTTCAAAATAGTACATAATAATCATGAGCTCATGTAGGGTGTAGTTAAAAGTCTTGACCATGAAAATCCAAGATGTCGTAATTAGGTCGCAGCTCTTCGACGCTGGCTCGAGTTTGCCACTTTGCCGATAACAATAGTTGGCTGCATGTCGGCATTTTTGCAGAGTGCAGTACTTTTCGGCGCTCTCTGCTATGAGGCATCTCCAAGTATAAAGAAAAACATAAAGATACAGAATTAAGAATAGGATATTGGTATGGCCAGAAAAAAGACACAAGTTAAAATACAAGCTGACTACTTAAACCTGTTCATTTTTAATTACTGGCCGCTATTAGTTTGGACGGTGAGCCAAGTATCTCTTGAAGAAACTTATTCATCTATTGATTTGAAGAGATCTAGTGCGTATTTGTCGGAGTACAAGCAGTCAGGCTATGGACACCTTAGCACTCCGAATAAGAAACGTTAAATTTAATATTTCCATTTTCACGACTAAGATATCATCTAAACACAATTTTCTACTGTATATTACTCTAAAGAAAATGTATTAGTTCAAATGTGACAACGAACTGGTCACACGTGAAGCATATGTCACCCGCTACAATAAAGTTTCTTGCACACTTTGTAGGTTGGTATGTTCGCTGGACTACTTGGCTGTCGGAGCGTCAAATAGCCGTCCTGCTTCTGAACCGTCCGCAGAACGTCTCTGTCATCAGCGTGTGCAACGCCGCGAGCTACAACTGCCAGGATGTGAGTTCCTATATAGTACACGTATCTTCACGCCTGTAATCCCCGAAGAGGTAGGCAGAGGAATGCAGAACACTCACACGTTTCACCAGTTTCCTCTACATCCCACTATGGAATAGGTGGTAAGGATCGGGCACATATCCAGACTCCGAACCACTACTAGAAAATATAAATTAGAAAATATTGTAGAGTTCGACCCAGGAATCGAACCCAGGATCTCGATTGGCAGTCGCACTTGCAACCAACAGGACCAACGAAGCAGTGATGTAGGCGAGACCAACGACGTATTTTGTATACCCTTTAGTAATAAGGTAACAATCCACCAGTAACTACACGAGAGGTATGTTACAAACGGCATCATCATAATCCTGCTTCATTCCACTTACGAACGTAGACCTTCGCTTACAAAGGTGTTTGTTGGCGCACCGTCCCCGCGCCGAGCGTGCGGATGCCCGTCGGCGGCGGACACGCAGTCATGTCTAGCTAGGCTGCGCTGTACCACGATCAATACAGTGCAAGACTTTTATATGTTATGTACACGACACACCACGAGTAGAAGGTGTCTTTGGCTTGGACTCCTGATACGAATCTTGGGACCCTCATATACGTGATATATTAAGTTGTTAGTGATTCGATACTCTTAAAAAACAATGTTCTACTATTCTTATTGAAGTTACGTAATTCCCAGATTTATCGTGATGAATCCGATGGCACGCGCTGGTCCGGACTGGGCGCAGACCCTGTGGAGGACGACTGCGGCTGGTGCGGCGGGGGAGCCCTGGTGGGCGGCAAGAGCGGGGTGTTCACCTCCGCTCCCATTACCGATCAGGGCGGCATATGGCGCCATGCAGTTCATCTGACCGCAGATATCAGGACTACTCTGACTCAGGGGAGCTTTGAAATAACTCAACTGGTTGGATGGGATGAGAAAAGACGTCTCTTGTGAGTGTATTTCATTAGTTATATTTCTTTTGTGAAGATATCGTTTCTATTTATAATAAGTGCAGAAAGGGCAAAGAGAGGCAACCTAATTCTTATGATATGTACACTTCAATCTATCTGTGTGTAGAGCTAACGTACTTCTGGGAATGAATACACTTGCATTATAACCCAGGAAAAGACAGCTGTACTACGTTAAGCATCCCGCCCTTATATATTACCATCGCCAAATAATAGAGTAGAATAATAAAAGAACAGCTTGTATGTGTCATAATAGAGTAGTAAAATATAAAGGGAAACTCCCAACAATTTCCAGGTATGTAATCGGCACGGCACCAGAGAAAGCGGGAGAGCGACACGTTTACCGGGTGTCTGTGCCTGTGGGGAGCTGGCCGCCGGCTCCGCGCTGCCTCACCTGTCCCGGAGTCGAGCCCGAGCCGGACACCACTGAGCCACCAACTGACGAACCGGTATGGATACTTGCTACATAAATCAATGAAAAAGAACCAGGTCATCCAAACTTGAACACGGGTTCTTTTTCAAACTGAGAAGAGTTAAGGCAATAATGGAACAACAATAGATGGTTGATGATCATGAATGATAGTTAGAAACGGCACTTTATTAAGCTCTGTTCTGAACATCAATCTCAGCATAGTGTGGTCATTCATCGCGTAGGAACTGCTCGTGCTCCAGTGACATCGAACACTCTAAACAAAAAGTGAGTTACTAAGAACTCGGATATCGGTTATTTGCTTTTGTGGAAAGGCAGACCTGGAAAAGGTAAACCAAAAGATCTGATCAGTACAAATTATGGGATTCTAGGTTTTCTTTCCGAGTAGAGCAAAGTATTCGTGGGTATCTCTATTTAGAAATTTCCAATAATAGTAATGTAGACTCTGGTTTTATACTCGCTGTATGGCAAGAGAATCACACCCTACTCCATGGGGCATATCACTGATGAAGAATGGAAGTAATACAGTCCGCCAACAAACCCTTGGAGAAAATACAAGCGTGACGTTATGTTACAATTCATGCGAAGAATAAGTTGCGAAAAGACCAGGAAAATAAGCTTTTTATAAAACCACACAATGTAACATATCCGTAATTAAATAAATTATGCTGGATTTTACATTTTAGGAGGTAGAAAACTCTACTTCGTCCTTGCCAGCCTGGCCCACGTCCACAGTGTTGCCTCACGTCGCCGATGAGAACGACTCGTTACCCACGGTCTGTCTCTACAATAGAGTCATATTTAGTAAGAACTTCAGTTACTACGTACAGGTGAGTTGAAATTTCTTGTAGGTACGCTTTTTTATTGGTTGTTCGTAATACGTTACATAGTCATTATTCGTTGAATTATTTATCATCATTAAATGGTCTGAATATTCCGGAAAGCGCGCAATGTTGTTGCTAATAAATAACCCAAATTACATACATGTAGAGACCGTAAAAATTAACTTATGTATTCCATATGGGTCGACAGCGTTGATCAACGTAGCCACAAGTAAACAGCACACTAACACAAAGCTGCACCATTGTGCCTGTTCGCCAATGTCTCCAGGAGTGCTTGGGCCCCGGCCCGCCGGCGACGTTCCTGTGCTCGGCCGGCGGCGCGCGCCGCGCCGTGCTGTGGGACGGCCAGCCGCTGCGGCAGACCTTCGCGGCGCTGGCCACGCCGCAGGTTAAGGTGTTCAGGGTTGAGGTTCGTTCTCTCACTGCTGATACATTTTGTATTGGAGCTATTGTGTCATTTAAATCTTAAACAATGTGCCATTAGTGCATTGTTATGATTATTGACTGTCTCTTTTGTCACTTACCTTACTTCGCTTACCTTAATCAATAAGGTCTAACACAAAAACGTCGGAGTTTACTACGTCACGTCACGTTATCGACCAATTAATTCATTCATTAAATTCCATTTGTCGTTGTAATTTATTGGCTTGCAACTGAACGTGAACAGGAAAACGCCGAGCTAGTATTGAAAAGAGAAATCGAGAATTACTTTTACAATAGCGGTTGACGGTGTACTGCTACTTGGCACCCGGCGGTCTGGAGCCGGCGCGGCGGTCCCAGTCCCAGTCCTGCTGACGCGACGTCCCCCTCGCAGGTGCAGGCGCACCGCGCGGCGCGCGTGCGGCTGCTGCTGCCGCCCGGCCTGCGCGACACCGACGACCTGCCGCTGCCGCTCGTGCTGCACGTGTCAGTGTACCGGCTGCCGCTGGATGCATATTTGTATCTCGTCGTCTGCTTTAGTCACATGACAACACCAATCTTGACACAACCTTAACGCGGCCGCCTGATTCCAAGCTAAACCTAAGTATTAATATTTGTAAGCTCAGTTGCAGAACATAACATTCTCATACTAAAAGAAGACCTTTACCGAAAAATGGCTCTACCATGGTGCATTGAGCTTGTAGATAGTAAACCTGACTGCTGGGCCAGGGGTTGTGGATCCGACAACCTAAGAGAACATAGTTATGGTAAATAATGTAAAATGTAGCCATATGTGATCCACAGCTAAATTGTAATTGTATATATTATAGTTCTGCAGAGCCAGGTGGCCAGCTAGTTACGGAGCGGTGGAAGCCCAACTGGGGCTGGTACCTGGCCTCCGCTAGGAACTTCATCGTAGCAGAGATCGACGCGCGGGGCTCCGGAGGACAGGTACCGTTGATTTATATACCAGTATATGAATGACACTCATCGAATCTATAAGGATTTTTGGCTTAGTTTAATTCACCGCATAGGTACTTGTCACATTAAAATTTGTGATTCAAGGCGGATTTTTTTTTCAATCAGAATCACGATGGCGGGTTTCTTTCCTTGGAACTAAACAAAAATACCATTTCACTGTGTAACTTTATAGCATAACATGATAAAATAAAACAAAATATACAAAAGTCATTCCGTGCCATCCATTGCAATTCAATCAAACATGTCTTCCGCGTCCAGGATGGCATTTACGACCTTTTTCACCTTTATCCCCTTTATCACCTTCTCGCTCTACTCCTCGTGTGAACTAATTTTTCAATAACCATTTGAAATCTTCATCTCGACAGGAAATAAAATTATTTCGAAATTGAAAAGAAATTAGAGTATCAAAAGTTAATTTGTTTGTTATGTTTTCAGGGCGAAGAGCTCAGAACGGAAATTTATCAAAAGCTGCTCTCTGTGGACGTAGAAGATCAAATTGCAGTTTTATCGTAAGCTTGTTGATCTTGGAATGGATGTACGAGTAGAATATAAATATTCTATATATGTTAAAACATACGCACATAAACTATACAGTGAAGATGGCTGATTACTGCAACACTATCGGGCGCATTCTAACAGAAAATTATTGGTTCAATTGTACACAAATCGATGTAGTTAGTTATGTGATGTTGTAACGCGCGCAGGTACCTGCGCGACAACCTGAAGCTGGTGGACGGCGCGCGCGTGGGCGCGTGGGGGCGCGGCTACGGCGGCGGCGCGGCGGCGGCGCTGGCGGCCGGCGACGCGCGCAACGTGACGCGCTGCCTCGCCGCGCTGGCGCCGCTGGCCGACCTCGCGCACTACAGTACCGCGCGCTGCTCGCTACACATTACTCACACTTACTATACGTTACTAATACATGAACCTGCTTTACTCGTGTGTTTCTTTAGGTTTGTCCGAATGTAAAACGGATATATCAAACAATTCACGTTTGTTAATATCAAGCATATATATATTTAATCATATTTATTTATTATTATTATTACACTACGTCATTATTGTAGTTCAATTTCATTATTCGCCAATTAATGTTCTTAAATAAAAGATTTATGTCAATGTAATAAGTAATTAAAAATAAGTAATTAAAATACGTTATAAGACCTGTATTTTGCCGCAAACATACACCGCAAACATCACCCGCAAACATACACACTCAGGATTAGCATAGGCAACAAGTAATGAATAATATAAGAATAGAAACAAAGGTGAATCTCGTCCCCCCGCAGACTCGTACTGGACGGAGCGGCACGGCGGCGGCGGCGCGGGCGGCGCCGTGTGGCGGCGCGCCGGCAACCTGCCGCCGCGCCGCGTGCTGCTGGCGCACGCCGCCGCCGACGAGCGCGCGCCGCCCGAGCACGCGCTGGCGCTGGCGCGCGCGCTCATCCGCGCCGGCGCGCTCTACTCGCACCAGGTGCGTCGACGATACCGATAGCATTCACTGAACATACCAACATAACCGGTGCATTCTACAGGCATCTGACGCGATTGTAGTGGGTAATAATTATACTTGGGCATTTTTAGAATCTTTACTGAACTATAGTTGAGTAAAAGTAATATTTCATCGAAAATCCAGCCAGGTCTAGAAGGACTTTAGAGGTTCACTGAGCAATGTGTAACTAACTAACACACAACTTGACACCATTCCTCGTCGTTTCCAGGTGTACCCTGACGAAGGCCATGACTTCGAACGTTCTACCATCCACCTCCATAAGACGATGGAGCAGTTTTTCGACGACTGTTTCGGCCCCGTGGAGCTCGCGGACTGGGACTCCGCCGGGGTAGGCGGACTGTTTCCCTTCCGCGACTAAGGGATGAGGGGAAAGAACACCGAAGAATATTCGAGTCCTGAAGAAATTAGAACAAGTTACTGACGCCAAATGCTATCACTGTCGTCTAGAGTCATATTTAAAATGGACAGCGTACGAGTCTCTTCTCCACACCCAATAAATGGCCTACACAGCACACAGCCTCTGTGAGAAGATATCGAGCATTAAAAATAGCACATAAAGAACACCTATCGCGTCCTCCCCTGATAATAATGACAGCTATCAGTCACTCACTCCTTGACTGACTGTAGCTAGATCAACTTCCGTTTGCTTGATATTAATCCGTAAACACGATATCAATATCGACCTTTCTATCGTTCCGCTGCTGGAACATGGGTCTCCTCTCAGAATGAGAGGGTTAAGGCCATAGTCTGCCACGCTGGCCCAGTGCGAGTTGGCAGACGTATCCGTAAACACACTTAACGCAAAGTACATAACTATTATTAACGTCAGTGACTTCAACAACATTCTGTTTTAATGACACCTGGGTCACAGAACTGTGGCGCGAGTTATATTATGTTGGAGGCTAGGAAGAGATGGTTTTGAGATTTTTATTTACATTTGTTGCAGGTAGTTGTTAATATTATTTAATTTTGTGGTAAAAATTTAATGACAATGTTAAAACCGGACGTTTACTTAAGTGATAAGAAACCTACCATAAATAGGTACAAAATAAATTTATATCAAATAATTTTTGATAAATGTTTAATTAAATATATTGAGTTAGTACAATTGTTTTAAGTACATGTCGTAGCATTTACATCAAAAATAATGAAAATAACAACAATTTTTTAAAATATCAGTCATCTCACATATATTATTTTTTCAAATAAACTTATTTTACTAATATAAAACAAAGAATCGCAATTCTCCCTCTCATTTATTTTTTTTCTTATTCAAATGTGAAAAAAAAATCGAATGTTAAGTGAAATGTGAGTGTAATGCATTATAAAATACACATATGTTACAAATCTATTCATGTATAGTGAACTCAATACACACAAGTTGCTGTAAAACTATTGAAACAGGTTTACAAACTGCCAATTAAACTAGCTAGGCAGAATATTTATTTACCTATGATTCTTTAGATATTAACAAACTTTTAAGGAATATATGTCGTCATTATTGAATATACCATTAAATATAAGAGCCATGAAGTTAGAAAAGGTAAACATTACGGTGAACAAAGTATAATTTTTGTGATAATTTTAACTAAAATTCAAAATTCATTTATAAAATTTATGCCAAAGCCAAAAAATACAAATATTTTAATTATTAATTATATTGTAAACCCGTTAAAACGTCCTTTAAAAATGTCACCAATAATTTTGTAAATAAAACTCAATTTAGTACCTTTATTGATATATTTTTTAATGTTTTTGATATCACATGTTGATCCATTATATAAGTTTTATAGCATAGTTTCTCTCTATCTCTTCTCTGTACGCCTACTTCCATACTGAAGCTCACTTGCTACCCACCTGTTATACTTGCACGATCCTGCATTTTATCTTCCATCTGTGCATTCTACTATATTATTCAAATCTTCCCACTTCTAACTTCGTGGTATACAAAGGCTGTTTGCCACCATATTAAAAAAAACTAAATATCAGTGTTGCCTTTAATGTGACATTTATTATAATATATATTTATATGGCAACATAGTTATTATTAAGTACATAAAGAAATATATATTATTATTGTTATAATGGTGCATAAATATAGTAATGAATTCAAGAATTTTACTTAATAATAAGCCTAAATACATTGCTATTAGATATCTCATTGAATGTCAAGCAAAGAAACAAGTTATAAATAACAGAATTATATTATATGAATTATTAAAACATTGATGTATTACTAGTTTATTATTACATTTATATTATATTTATAAATAGCTAGTGAAAAATTTTGGCTACAAAAAATCTGTATGTAACGCTTTCGCACCGTTAGTAACTGTATCGTTCAAAGGAAATTAATTTATAACTATGTTTTTAATTAGTCTTCGAAAATATTTTATATTCGAAGAGAATATTTATATTTCGACAGATATCTGCATAGAGACATGTAATATATATTGCATTAAAAGACATTTATATTTCTGCTTTTAATTTTAGTAAAATTGCCGCCAAAACTATTCACTAGCTATTTGAAGAGTCAAGAGACTTTCTTATGATTATTGTAAGGAATAAATGTTCTATATTTTAGTGTATTGTATCAATGTTTATTGTATATTTCTATGTCGCTTTGAATGTCATAAAAAAAAATTAGCTTTAATGTTAGCGTACTAAGTGTCCCCTAGAATTATTAAATGTCTATTCTCAACGTTTCCTTGTAGCTCTTTGAAAATTAACTATAGATGTTGTGACTCCACCTTAAATTGTTATTTCTGATAATATTACCAGTTCTGTAAAAGCAGTCTCATTTATTTTTTGTTTTTTCAAAGTCATAATAATATGAATCTTCTCTGTACCATGATGTTTTTCATAAATCTCATTTCAAATTTCGTTAAACAAATGTTATTAAGATAAAGTACTTCATATTACTTAAAAGTCATAAGAGCTGTGAAACCCTTTGTAATACCAATGATAAGTTTAGCTTTAAAAGACTAGTCACAGTATTAAATACATACAAAAAGTATTATTAGTACATAATGAATTCTGATATAATTATATCTGTTTTTATTAAATGTAAGTACTACCTTTATGCTACCAAAATAGTAATATTTTATTTTATCTTTAATTCGGCTGCGGTATGTTAAGAACTGATAGATAACCTCCCTTCAAAAATTTGTCTTTCGTTTACAAATAATATATAGTTATTTTAAAGTACAACAAATTAATATTTTTTTTGCGGTTATATACTACCAAGTATTTAAGTTTTTCTTTATATATTTTTATATACTTATCTAATTTCTTCTTTTCCAAAGATATGAATACAGATTAAAATGATATTAATCATGTATTCTTTGACCAAATATATTTATTGTAGAAACCTAATTAAATTATAAGTATTGAAAAACTTGTACTTTCATCGGTATTTGTTAAATGAATTATGACGATTAGCCACAATCTATGGTGACAGATACCATGCAACCCAGATGTTATCCAGCAACACGTCACTCTCCATTACAAATGCGATCACTTGCACGTAGCGACCTCATGTTGACTTTAACAGGTATGGATATAAAAAGATATAAATTTAAAATATTAGAAAAGATAGTTTTGAACAATTAATTATGTAAAATGTCATAACTACATGTGTTTGTAAGACAACTGTCGGTGATTTGCTGTTCATTTATGTTGAAATGTTTTTATAGAAAATAAAAAATTGTTCCCAATCCGTCGAGTATTAATTTGTTGACAGTGCCTTGGAGATACGGTTTTATTTATTACTGTGTAGTGTAGTGTTTGACTGCCTCGGTGGTCGTGTTGGTTGCGGGTGCGACTGCCGATCGGGAGGTCCCGGGTTCGATTCCCGAGCGAAACCTACAAAATTTTCTAATTTAAATTACCTGGTTCGGGGTTTGGATATGTGCCCGATGTATGCCAAAAACTCACCACCTATTCGATAGTGGGGCGTAAACGTAGTTACGTTACCAGTTGGTAAAACGTGGGAGCGTTCTGCATTCTTCTGCCTACCTCTTCGGGGATTACAGGCGTGAAGTTACTGTGTTGTATCAATGCCAAAGTATCGCCATAAAAATTTAAATTATTTACTTTTAACACTATAATTATTTCGGGGTATTCCGACATCGATTTACTCCTACTAAAAATTTTAATTTAGTCTTATCTGTCGCGCTGTAGCCCAATAACTATCGCGTTGTCCAGCAGAACAACAATAAGAGGCTTAACAACGGCGATGTCGAAGCTCGTCATGACGTTGTTCAAAGATCGCCGCGCGTGAAATGAACTCTTAAGTAGCTGCGAACCTCGCCAAGTCTCAATAATCGCGATTGTAAGAGGCACGCACTATCTAACACCGAGTTCGGGCACAGGAACTCTGTGCTCTACGGATGGCCCATACTTATATGTAACCGCGCCAGCAGCCGGCTGCGGCGCTCCACCGTCTCCAGCCACGCAATACTCTTCCCTGGTGACTCCCAGGTCGTTCAGCCCCCGCTTCACCCGCAGTGCCACTTCACGAGGCCCGCCTGCTGCGTGGTGCGGGGTTACATTAATGGCTGTATAACTTCATTTTATTTAGTCTCTGCTAACGCCATCTATTGTTGCGTATGGGAATGGTGAGTATTAACTTTTTAGCTAAACTGCTGAATGTTGAAATGATGACTTAAGATATAGTCTAAAATGCACCAAGCTATTAATTCAAATTCATTGTATGCTTTATTTGTTATTCAAACATAAACATAAATCTCTGCTCGAGCTCGGGGAGCGAACCCACGATCTCCGGCGCAACGGTCAGGCTCACTAAGCTCTGCACCAACGGACCAGACATTCTCATATACTCAAATATTCAAGAGATGTAAAGGAAGATTCGATCGGTTCGTCTAAATTGGATCAGTCACCTTTAGCGGAACCATTTGTCACAGATTAATGCCTCTGTGGGCCCGTGATTCCATGGTGTCAGCAACGCTCCATCGCTAACGATACCTTCCTCTCGGCTCGCGCAGCCCAGCCTGGAGTATGTGTTGCCATAGCGGTAAGCGTGAGTCGGCCATAGTTCACAATTTCACAAGGTTTTATGGTAATCAAAATAAAGGAAGCACAGGATTGGAATCACAATTTAATTGTATTATCTTACTTAAATAACATTTAACTACGCCATGTTATGTCGCGCGACGCCGGCGACAAATGCCTACGCGAAAGCTGTAACGTCTGCCGCCTGAAACAATGCGGAGATAATTGACTTAGTGCTGTTCACACTTGGGAAACTGTTAATAAATCAACTTTGTCTGATAATACCGCAGGCTAGTATAAAAAGAATCAGATAATTAAAAAAGAACCTTGTTTTCTAAAGGTAAGAAACAAAAGTTAATTTTAAGTCTCACCGAAACCTAAAAAATATAATACATCAGAACTTCATCTTTTTTTTATTATAGGATAGTATGGTAGGGTAGTATTGATAATACTATGCATTTAACTAAAAGTATTATCATTCATGGTTTGAAGAGTCCCAGTCGCTCAGTATTTTAAACGGAGATGATAAATCCTTGTCACAGCAATGAGACCAAATCAGCAGGCTATCACTACAAAACAAAGACAACACGTCACCCACTGTTCACTTCCAGCGGTTGTTCTCATAGTCCCACTTGGAGGACAGGCCGTCCACGGGGTTGACCTTCAGGTCCAGCATGCGCCTCAGCTGGGCCTTCTGGCTCTCCTCGGACAGCGATTCAGGCAGAGGGCCATACACTGAAAAGTAATACATCGGACATCTTTATAAACACATGGTAAAACTGGTGTTTTACATTTTTACTATTTGAGTAACAAATGCACATGACAATGGATAGACCCCCAGCAAATATAACACAGAAATCAAATTGGCACTTAGCAGCAATGTGTTTCAACTGCTGCCAGCCACCAGTTAGCACCTACATAGCTGTTACGTCACTTTGTCCAGTTGATACCTATGGATCATCAATGTTCGTGGCCAATTTTATGAATAATTATATTGAACTGTACCAAACAATTTAATATGTAGTTACATTGATCTGTGCATTACCTGCACTTTCTGATGATACCTATCCGATCTATTGCTGCAAGGTCAAAACATTTTTTAAGATGGAGATAGTAATAAAATATGAGTGAAATTTTACCAAAGAGCTTCATGCCCATGTAGATCCAAATAGACATTGAAGCAATGACGAGGGCCCAGCCTACGGCAAACTTCCACTCGCCCGTGGGTGCTTGGAATTCGGCAAAAGTCTGGCAGAATGATGCTCTGTACAGTGCCTTCTTCTCCTCCAGGCTCAGCTTGCGCCAATCACCCTTCTCCTTCTCGCGGAGGACCTGCAATAAATATCAGTATGTTGGTATTTTTAGTCACCTATAGAACTTAACCCATAATTTTTTTTACAAAATCGAAAGCATTTGTAAAGTTACTCCTGGGATTCAATTTTAAAAGCTTTTATGAACAAATTTGGCCTGAACTTCATTCACGGCACAGCCTCCAATCCTGTATTTTAGTCTTGAAATGTCCATTCAGTCATAAAATGTAATAAATCATACAACATATATGAATGTAATATAATAACTGATTACCTTGATATCAGGTGTGTCTGGGCGGAACCTAACGGCAGGCAGGGGGAAGTCAGGCCTGTCGGCATAGTTAGGCTGGCCATTGTAGCCATAGCCTACCCATTCGCGGTTGCCAATCTGTTTACAAAACATACTGTTACCAACATGTACTGATTAAAAACAAATTTCTAATACACATTTTATAGCTTTACTTGCTATTATCGTCAACAACAGACATAGTAGAATAAGGGTTATAAGCAAAAACCACTAAGGCAAAGTCTATATCTAGTGGTGGACTGAAACTTGCTGATGACAATGATAATGATGAAGATTTGATTCTAGACATATGACTAGCTCAACCCATACCTTGACAAGTTCGCTAACTGATCTAGTGCCAGCAGGTACGCGGATTGCATCTAGCAATGCACGGCGCATCAGAAACTGAGCCATTGTCTGTAAATAGAAGAAAAATTCACATTATTTGAGCATGTTGAACATTTTTGACCGCACACATGTTTTATTCATAGGAAAAATAGCAAGTTAAATGCATAAAGTGATCTATACTAACTAGTTATCAGGCTACACAAATATACAGAAGTGGTAACTATATATTTTTAAAGTGCATATATGTTACATATCAATGGGTGAAAGACTATTGGTTTTAAACAACATTTTATGTGATATTGAGTTATACAATGTTAACAGAATAAGACCCCAACAAGTTGCATAAGACTAGTAGCCACCCGTTAATAATAGATGAACATAAAATAGATTCATACACACATATGTATCTATACACACATATATAATCTAGTTGACCCTTCCTTTTGAAAATATATTCTTTACTGAAATTCAGATTTTATATAACACAGCATATTATAACATAACTCTCCCAAGTTACCTTTTTTCAAGTGATCTTAATTTCAGTATGTATATTTTTATGGTATGTCAATCCAGTGCCATAGCTCTATAGATTACTTATATCATAATTGTTTTGTCATATTTACTTAGCAAGTGTAATATCTCACATAAAACAAAATAAATTGTCATGCAAAAACCTTAAAAGGTATTTGCAC
>DWEI01002469.1:0-14320 GCA_018245875.1 Mysoria ambigua | reverse complement strand
AATAACGCACATGCAAAACTGTGATAAAATGACAAGATTTTACAAAATTCTTTTCAAATGTGAATTTTGAATTACAAAATGTGTGCTTTTTATACTAAGCCTTATTCTAAGCTTATATTTAAAAGCTCGCTTGAGTACATGTTGATGGAACAACCAATCGAACTTTCCAGCAAGCTCGGTACGTAGCTATGCAAACCACCGGAGGCTATACGATCGGGCGATACTTCGGTCCTTAGACACTTCAACGCTCCACAGAGACTGCTGTAGAGTCGTGTTGAGCATATATTAGAACTAGTTAGAAACAAACCACCTGTCTTAGTTTCATTTACCTGTAATTACAATGACGTATCAGTAAGTTTATTTCGTGAAATAAGCTTAGAAATGACATAGCTGTAAATGGCATAATGAGGAATAATAAATAAGGTTATTATTTCTGTACTCTTAAGACTAGAAAGTAATTTTAATTATTTTACATTTAAATTGATATTAAATCGTAATGTTATAATAATGTTAAATTATTTAATGGAATATTTTTAAATTATTTTTAGTAACGATTTCCACTCCATGCCGCCTTTCGTCCAGCGCCCGCGCATACCGTTCCTGTGGGAACGCGCGAGACATAAACTGTTTCGTTATTTCTGCTCACTCGCTCATTTGTATATTATAATTTGGCTCAGCTTAGTGCGGCCGGCTTGCATTTAAATTGTTATATTATTATACTGATTATGTACCACGCCTATTCATATAACTCGTGAAAATATGCAACCATTTTCACAACTATAATTTACAATTCGTTTTTAGTCCGATGCAATAATAGCACTGAGATAATAGACCTTCATTACTAAAGATTTATTCACAAATAAACCTGAGCGCGGTAATTATAACAGCGTGATTCAGCTCATACTTTGGATTCTACATTCGATCGTTAAAGGACAAGCTAACAATCGGATTCCATCCCTCTCTATATTTCGGTGATGGCTATCAGTGGGAGCGAGATGAACGAGTCATTGTTCGTAAAAATGTCAAATAGAATGATAAACATAAAACTTCGTGTTGAAATACACCGAGGGACGAGCACGCGCTTAACAATATGATGGTAATATTTTTATTTAAATGCCTTTGATCGTTTTATATATGAGTGTGTTCGTGTGATTCATGTGTTGGTATCGTTTAAGGGGTGCCTTAATTTACTATGGAGGTCCGTAATGGTTTCGCTCGCTTATTATTCTTTAATTATTCAGATAGCATTGCAGCGAGTAATGGTTCGTAGTAATAATAATTACTGTTTTATTACAAAGCAATTAGGCTCCATGTTTGTAATGATATATTCACAGTATATGCAATAATAATTATTGGATTTATTGCTTTTAGCATAGGATCTATTCTCACAATGCGCCCTACTGTTTCCTGAAGCCTTATAAGTTATTAAAATTTTATAGTACCACTATTATAACAAATATGCTCCTTGAAGTATAAGTTAATGAATCTTCATTTATATATGAACGATAGAAACACCTCGAAATTTCTGGAACATGGTACGTTTTTAAAGCACTGTGTAGTTTTGCACAAAACCAATTAACCGGCGATACTTCACACAGTCCGCACCACACTTTTACGTGGTCTATTATAGTATAAGCTTTGACGTATTCCGAGAAAGCTCTCAGGCTCGCGTCACGCTGACTCGGCAAGCGCGCTCGTGAAAACCGAACAATGGCACAAAGCGCCATAATAAACCGTATTAGATCCAATCATAAAGGCGGTGACACAATAACTTGATAAATATTGGTGTTCGATGTGGAGGTGCCTTTTTTATTTTTGAGTTTCTCTTTTTATGTGCACGACCGAGCGTCAATGTACACGTCATGTAATAAGGACTTTGTGTAGTTCCGCAGTCGGGCTGTCTCGGATACGAACATTTCTGTAGTACCTACACAATGTTCATCCGAGTTTTATTATTATTCTCAGTGGAACGGTATTTTACGTGACCAGGGTTATGCCAATGGGCACGACAGTGCACCCAGCCAAAACCCGCTCCTCCTGGAGACTGTCACTGCCTGGCGTTAGCTTGATCACGATCCTCAGAACTGAGAGAACGACTTAACAGAGACCAGGCTTGAATACCATAACCAAGGACGCGTTAGCTTATCAATAATGTATTTGTTTTGTAAAAGTGATAATGACATAAAGAACATGTGTTTGGAATTTCAATGAACTCGAAAGACAGTACGCGTTGGGTGCGTTCAACTTTTCGTGTTTCATTAAACTTGTGTTTTGTATTGAGCGAAATTAGCGATCGTTAATGATCGACTCCTTTTACTATGTTGTGGTAAGTTTTATTATCGCCTTAAAGACATATGAATGCGTCTACTAACTTTTATGGCTACTATTCGATCTTTTGTTCGTTAGATACGAGTACCTGTGGATATTGAGGGGGAATTGTTTATAGCGAAATATAACATGCACGTCTGCATGTTCAGTTATAAATCACTTTACTTAATATGGTTTCGACGTTTCGTATTTAAAATATGTAGTATTTATTAAAGGTGCGCTCAGGTTTATAGCACGTTAGTAATTATAAGACAGGCTTAAGACCACAGTCTGCCACGCTGGCTCCGAGCGGGTTAGCGGACTTCACGGAACTTAAAGTATAATTATTTTTTTTCGAATTCAAAGGCGTATAGTTTTCCGTTATAACAAGTGATTTTACATTTCCGTTTAGCAGTCTGGGGAGAATTAATTAATTAATTCTTCCACTTTAGCCAAAAGGCGTCTCGGCTGATGTTATAAACCAAATTATCATGCACCTGTTAAAATCGCTTATATTTTAGTACTAGTAAATTTGTTTAGGACCTAACAGGTCTCTCTACATGTAACTCCGGGCGATAGTAGGCACCACGCTGTCGTCCCGAAATTGCTGTCAGTATAGTTTCAGTAAAAACATGCCTATATCAGTTAAGCCGGTACTAACGAGTAGTACAGTTATGTATACGCTTTTACTAAAAGTTTAGTTGTAATGTAGACATAGATGACGATTTTGCTGGAGTTTAAGTTAACATCAATGCTTTTAACTTGAGCATGCTACTCGTGAATAAAACTTCAGCTTTCAAATAGCATTGTTTTCTGACATATAACAAGTTATGTCTCATATCGAGGACTACAAAATGGATACTGAAATCTTTTGCAAGGTACGAGTAAACCCTACCACTAAACTAGTTCTTGATACATAGCCAGCCTTTTACTACCACTAACATTATTGTTGAAGTCGTAACAATCCATCTGTTATTCATTACTGCTTTTTAATTGATCGATGCTTTTCAATTCATTGAAAAGAAGCAATTTATTGAGTTTTTGAGTGAACACTCGTTAATACAAGCACCGCTGGAGTTAGTTACTATGTTGCTCACAATCGGCTAACAATTTCGTTTTATAGCGTTACTGATGTTCGTACGTTTGTGGAATTTTGCGTAATTAACTTCGAAGTGGCAGTTTTTGTAGTCATTAAGGTGCACACTGAACAATGTTTACGATTCTCGACGGATGTAATGAGCCTGAATAAAAATATGTGAGACATGTTTTGTGATTATTGTACTTTACTTATTATAAATAGATGGAATAACGTTTCGACTGTTTTTTTAATGTACAGACCTGTAAAAATATATTTGCACTTGTAAGCGATTTCTTCTTTGTGTAGGCATCGGATTTTTTTTGATATATTTGATTCTACTTATATCTATTGCATTTGTATTGAATGCCTCGTCGTGCCTGAAATTGAAAGTTATACCTGTATTGGATATTGGTATACAGAAAAACCAATATTAAAGAATAAACAAGGTTATGACTGCCTCGTTGGTCGTGTTGGTTGCAAGTGTGACTGCTGATCGGGAGGTCCGGATTCGATTCCCTGGTTCGGGCACTGCTAAATTTTCTAGATTAGATTTTTCCAGTAGTGGTTCGGAGTCTGGATAACTATATCCCCGGTATAGGGCAACATGCTCACCACCTAATCGATAGTGGGACGTAAATGTAACTGGTGAAAAGTGGGAGCGTTCTGCATTCATCTGCCTACCTCTTCGGGGATTACAGGCGTGATGTTACATTTACGTTTACTTGTATCTCATGTTCCAATATATTTTTGTAATGAAGATCGCAATAATTAGGTACATATGTAAATCAGTATATTAATAAACAACAATTTATAGACACTTTTGAAAATTTACAGAATAACCGTTTAAAACTATAGACAGTTTTAATTCTGACTTTTCATACTGTATCGTTAAAGGGAAAAGCTCTTCGCGCCGCTGGTCCACCTACGTCGCCTTTCACTCTTCATTAACAAACCTCGTTGACTCACAACTTTTAAAACAAATGTAACCGCAACCCACTTGAACGGAAGTGACACACCATTGACGTTCCTATTGCTTTTAAATTGAGTAATGTTTTTTTTTTATTTACTTTAACAGTTTAAATGTTTAAAATACGGACGTTTATACTTAATATTACAATGACGGGATAAAATTATTAAAATTGTTCTGAATCTTTATTAAAATGATACTTTTTTGTTTACATTTTTTTTACAATTTTAAATGACTACCGATTCAATTAATAAAACAGTAAGAACAGTCTTCAGTATGATGTGTACTACTAAATGGATACAGTATTATTTAAAATATAACAAACTAACATGTTAACAACGTTCACAATCTCCTGTATATATAGAAAAGTATCGACGCGGAAGTGACGTACATATGGATCGGATGACGCACACGCGTTATGTTTGACAAACTTCTAATAAACTACCAACTGATGTTGTTTATTACGAATTCTAGTAACTTTCCACGTATTGTTTTGTATTCATAATAATCAATTTCTGAGAAAAATTAGCGGCCACGTCAATCATGTAATGTATGACCACGATATTGGTCATACGCATGAATTATACAAGTAAAATGTATACGTACGTAACTATACGTGCGTAAGTGACATGCTGGAGAGAGGTATTCCCGAAATAATATTCACTTTTAGATTAATGTTAACCATAAATATTTGCGATTAGTAAAAAGTATTGTAAAATGCATTAATGAAAGATTCCTTCTACTTTGATGTTTAGCAGTCAAGTTAACGCATCTAGAAATAACAATATTACATCTAAAAATGTTAAGAATAACAATTTCACATCTAGAAATAACAATTTTGCGCAATGAATTTCGCATTTTGTATACTGTGTTATATATTACATACCGTGTTATATTTTTGTTACATGTAAAATTCACATTTTAACATTTAAAATGTTAATCATTATAATAGCGTTCAGTTTTTATTATGCGAGTAAGATCAAAATATAATTCTTGTTCAAAATTATTTTATGTGGGAACGTGCGTAGATTTCCTAATTGCAAATGAGACAGCTAACATGGCACGTTTATTATTCCGTGAAGTATAATGCCAACGGGTCACAGGTCACGATGTGTGAATCATAAATGAATTTTAAAGAATACACATCAATACATGAGTCATCCGAAGATCCGCTTGGACTAATTTTAATAAGTTCTGTAATGCAGAGATTTTATCTTCGTGGGAAAGATTAGGTTCTTGTGAGCGCACGACAATTATTTTCTTTTGCAACTCGAGCATTGCGTTAACCTGACAGAAGTAACATAAAGTTCATTAGACATCGATTATCATTTGCCACATAGTCATATTAAAACATTGTTAAGACATTAATGAAGTTTATAAAACAATAATTATAAAAATATTATAAACGTTTTATACGTTTTTATAAACCTAACCGGTGAAACGTGGGAGTGTTCTCCATTCCTGTGCCTACCTCTTCGGGGATAACATGCGTGAAGTTTGTTGTTTTTTTTGGTTTTTAAGCTAAACTTAAATTTGATTCTAATGTGAAATATTATGTAAATAATATAATTTCACTTTTGCCTTAACAATCCATAATATTCTATAGAATAGTCTTCTATTTAAATTTAGTAGGAAAATAGACATAGCACGAGCTATGCGCACGTCAACGCTCATAAAGTCGGAACCGATGTATGTACTAAGCGGTATCGTAAACAGCACATCTTTAGAAGCGAAACAGCCATCCATTTCGCTACTAAAAGGGGACCCTCGTGACCACATCAGATGGTTATCACTCAAAGCTCATACGGAAGACTTTGTTACCGTAAAAGGCTGTGTTGAAATATTGTTACGGCGAAGATTCTAGATTGCCGTTTTTTTTTACTTCAACCAACTTAACGTGAGTGGTCGCCGTCGTGAGTCTACGATCGCGTAAGAATTTTTGTCATCTACGTTTTGGGAACACCGACTTTTGTAACATTGTATGAGAAATAAAAATAATAATAATTTTAAAAATTTTATTATTGTTTTCGCTATCCTGTTTCACAATTTGAGATATTCTATTTTTTATTCAAAAGAATGTTGAAGTATTACTAGATTATATAATCTGTAAGCACACAGTAATCATAGGTGAAGTGGTTCTATGGGTAAACAGCCTTATGTCCCAGTGTTTTCCAAGATACTCTTTTGATCATGTAGATGTCTAGATATAGTCTTTCGATCATCTAGAAATCTAGATATCCCGACAAATCTAGAAGTCGATTGCAACCGAAGTCGTTAGATGATTATGAGGTTTGAAGTGTTAATAAATACCGCATGTAATATATTCTTGTGCCTAACTTTAATACATTCTACGAAATTAAATACTAATAATAATAATATTATAATTAGTCACCATAAAGTCGGCATTAATTATAAGATAAATAAACAAACGAAGGTACATATAATGGTATTGGAAAACGGTATACTCGTTAACGAACGCTCGCCATGAGGCGTACAACGAAAGTTCATTTCGTATTACAAGTTTTTGTTTTACACACATACTCAAAACGATCGTTAACGTAATTTCAAAGGGGTTTAGTGTAATAAAATGTGTCATGAGTGCCGTTTCACGCGTCTTCCGAGAATTTAATTTTATAGCTTCTTTAGCGCACGAAATTTGAATATTGCATTGCACTTGTGGTTTCGCACATACTTGCTTTCCGTTGTATGCAGTTTTCCCATTCAATTAAAAGTGCGTTCAATTGTTATTTATTATGAAACAGTGAAAGTAAATATATATTTTCGTTTTTATTTATTTACCTTATTGAAGGTATAAGTTTTTTTTGTTTCCATTTTGTTATAGTATTACGAAAATATTTCAAAATTATACAGATGATTAAAAATATTTAAATTCAATTTCAATAAAAAAAACACTTCAATAGTCAAATATGTCTTATTATTTTTCTCATAGTATCTATTTTGGTCCCATAATACTCTAATGTCGGTAGTTATTGTATACTCAATTTAATTTGAGACTGATATATTTAAAGGTGACTTAAAACAACGCAGGGCTAATTTATTCTAGAAAGTGCAGACGTGATATGGTGATGACATTTCATTCATATTATTATTATTATTATGTTACGCCTGATTCGGTATAAGGTAGGCACAGAGCGCTTATAAATTTCATTAATTACATTTAATGCAACACACAAAAAAAACCTTGGAAACTTTGTGTGAGCATAAGTAAATTTCAAACAAAACAATTTTAGTGGCAATAAATAAATACCAACAGAACTGGATCCGCGCAACCTCGCGGAGCTATATAATCTAGAAAGCACAGCGCATGACCGCGGGCTTCGTAATGACAGAAGCCGAGAACAATTGGCAATTTTCGACGGACTGTCGAGCCGCCGAAATGAGTGCGTTTCGTGAACCCGCGGCTCGGTAGCCGCCAGCCACCCGCGGCCTTCCCACCGCGTGGTTCTTATATTGGCGCTCGTGCGAAAGTAATAATCGCACATCATTTGTTGATCGACTCTCTATCTTAGTTAATTTTAACACAAACGATTTGTTTCATGGATTAGCAATTGATTTTAAATATATATTGAAGTTTTCAAGGCAATTTAATGTGTGATATGTTCTGTGTGTAATAAATCTTCGTTGTTATACATCGGTGATATTACAATGTTTGTATTTGGATAAGTTTAATTTTCAGTAAAAATAACTTTCTGAAGTGCTTTTATAAAGTTAGAAAATGTTCAAAAATATGATTATTTACATCATATTTATAACTATGTCGTTTGTCAAAAAATTACATAAAAGTTAAATTTATTGTGAAATATTTCTCGACAGTGATGTAAAATTCAGACGTATTCTTATATTTCAAATGTGACGATATAATATAATATGTTTATAAAAAAGATAATAAATCTTTCATAAAAACTAGATCGATAAATTTCAGAATCAAAGGTAGTCATAAAATATACATATCGAGCACCAAGCGCAAAGTGATTCGACATACGAACAATTTAAGCTGACTAACTGAAGCGACGAGTCAATTCGTCAACACTTCAGCCACAAGCGGCGACAGCGCCTCGCGTTTTCCCGTCCGTCATCAGCTAACCGTGGCTACCTGTTCATTCGCGGCCCGTGGTGGGGGCGGCGCGCCTTCCGCGTAACCTTATCAGTAGTTTCCGCACCCTCTCGCCGGCGCAGTTGCTAAACGCACCCGTTGCACGTCGCACGTCCCACTTGTCACATCCAGCCGCTCTGAATCCGTGTTCACATTTCGTCAACTCTCGAACTTGGCGTACATTGACTTGAGCCGCGTGTAACGTATTAGTAAAACAGTGAAAGTGTCTACAATAATAATAGTACGTCGTGTATTGTACGGTGTACGAAGGTGCGTATTTCAGTATAATTACGATACGGCGTTAAAATCGTTTAGCGGTTTATAAATAGTATCATATATTAGTATATATGTGCCAGTTAAGTAATTCACAGGACCTACGTCGATGTACACTTGGGATCGCTACGAGTTAAAACAAAGTTTCAATTAAAAAAATTTACGCCACTTCTTTTCTAAACTCGATGGTAAAACAAAAAAACGCACATACCCACGTCGTTCCATACAACCGTATGTATCGTATAGCTAAAACAAACACGCATTACGTTATCATCTAGACGTCATTCCAATTTGCGCCTTGTAGCCCACACGACATAAATCATAACGCTTCGTACACTCCGTACTGATATGTTATCACTGTTGTACAGGCTCCGAAGCCCCGCCCGTCGCGCAAGCACCATAGACCAGACAAAATGTTCGCCGTGATGCAAATCGACGAGGACCACACCCGGGATTTCAGGCGCAAGCTGCGCCCCAAGTGCGAGTTCGTGTGCAAGTACTGCCAGCGTCGGTTCACCAAGTCCTACAACTTGATGATCCACGAGCGCACGCACAAGAGCCCCGAGCTGTCGTTCAGCTGCGAGGTCTGCGGGAAGAGCTTCAAGCGGCAGGACAATCTGCGTCAGCACAGGTCAGTGTCTACTGGTTTATGCTACGAATCATGTCTCCAGTGTAAGTGCTAAAAGGCGGCAAAGCAATGTAAACATTATAATATGTAACATTTATCGATGATTGTGTGAGAACTGTGTATTAGAACTGATAGCGTTCCATAACACCAGGAATGTTTCAGCTGTTACAATGTTGAGTTTTTAAATACAATATATTGTGTTGTATTTGTGTAGGTCGATTTCCACTTTAATTTTTATACTGTAACGTTTTTGTTTTTCATTAATGAATATAGTGAAATTTACTAGAACACCTACATCTTAGAGGATATAATTAACTACTTTATAATTACAAGTTTAGATAATATTTGTTACATTGAATTATATTATTTTAACGTTAATTTATGTATTGTTGTTATTGGCGTTGGTTTTTTAAATATTAATATGTGTATATATGGTTTTACTTCTGTTGTCCGCGTTATACTTTTGATGTAGGTAGTATTTCGTTAGGAAAATATTTTGTGTATAAATGGTTACTTCAAAAATCAAGCTAACTTTATCTGGACTTTAAAGTTATTAAGTTTAATTAAAGTTATTAATTAATCAAGATATGATCACATAATACTTTGTGTTTTTTCATGTATCAAGTTTATTTTAATTATAAAACGGTACATAAACTAGGTGTTTTGTGGTAACGTTTTATTGCGGACGTTGTAACAAAGGATATTTTAAGCAATATAACACGAATACTTCAGAATTAGAATTTAGCTCAAGTAGTTTTGTACCGCAAGGGGTGTATTCAATAGTACAATTATTTGGATGTGATAGGAGGGCTAAGTGTTAAATGTTTATGTGCAGAGGCCAAAATCGTTGCAATTTATCTATATTTTGTATCGATGTTACTATAATTATGGCTCATTTCGTCATTAGTGGTAGGCAGATATAACACTTTTTCGGGGCTGCCTCAACACGTGTGATGGTTTGTATTTCTATTTGGCTAAATATCTGATACTTATATTTGTGATGAATAAAAATGGGGCCGTAATTAAAATTTATTATGACTTTGTAATATTGGTTTCATAGTAAATGGTCAACATTACAATATCTTTCAAACATTTAGGAATAATACACCGATAAAATTAAAATGTATCTAACTTAGTATAACATCAAACCAATGTTATCCTGGAGGGGTAGGCAGAGTAGGAGAGAGTATACGTAGAAAGAACCACCACGTTTAATTGGTTGTATTAATTTAATGTAAAATAATATACAATGTGAAATAAAATACAGAACAACAATAATATTGTTGAAAAACATATAGGCATTTTAAACTGCGTCCTTCAATAGTAATGAAGTAGCAGATGTTTGTTGCTATTGTACATCAGGTACACGATACCGCTTGCTGTACGCGCCGCTCGTGATAGCCAGTGCAGGGTTTTTATTTATTGCGGGAAAAGCGCGTATAAAGGTCGCGTCACATATACGTGGACCCCGTTCTGCGGGTTCGGACCGTTATTAGAAGAAAAGGAAACGTTGATAGAGAGTAATTGGTACTAAATATTTAGTTGAGAGCGTCGTTGGTTGTGTTGGTTGTAAGTGTGACTGCCGATCAGGAGGTCCCAGGTTCGATTCCTGGGTCGAACACTACAAAATTTTCTAATTTCGATTTTCAAGTGGTGGTTCGGAGTTTGGATATGTGCCCGATGCATAGCCATAGACTCACCACCTATTATATAGTGGGACTTAAACGTAACCGGTGAAACGTGGAAGTGTTTTGCATACCTATGTCTACCTCTTCGGGGATTACAGGCGTGAAATTACGTTAGTTGTTTAGCTAACATTATTATTATAAGCTCTGTCCAGGTACCTTCCCGGGTAGGCCTCTGCTATTCAAATACTTTTATGTCAGTAAACCATAGAACCACAGAAGGATGTTATCATAAGCCTTATTATAGAAACATTACATATAAGGACAATATGAAGAAGAACATTTATAAGATATTTACATTATAAATAAAAAAAAAGATTTTCATTTCATATACCTATTGCGAAGAATTTCATACTTCGCATGAACTTTTTTCGAAATTAGGGGTGGAAATGTAACAAACAGATTTTCATAATGAGAGATTGTAACGCATAGAAAAATGGTACTTAATGCGCAGAAAATTTTTAATGTATAAAAATATTGTAATGGATATGAAAATTGAAATGCATATAAAGATTGCAATGCGTAAAAATAACATTGGTAAATGTATAAAATAATATATCAAAAAAATGATAGATGAAAATTTTACCAACGAAAATATAAACGATAGAATCTTAAACTGGACACTATTCATGAATTGTATTTATGAACAAAAACTAAGTATGACCATCGTTTATTATATTTACGCTGTGTCTGTATGTTTTTCTATAGAAAATCCGAGTAACACAATAATACTAAGGCGTAGAGGAGGCGTGTGGATTACAGTATACAAATTTCCTAGCGACCTACTTTATGCGGTTTTGCTGACAAGGCCGTGGCGGGGCAAGACGTTTTATATTAGGGTCTTGGCTATCAGAAAGGCACTGAGGTGTCCCATTCTGAGGCTCTTAATCATCAGCTACTACTGTTACAGGGTCTCATGTCGCGTAACCGCAGCCGACGGTGTATACGATATTGCAGTCCTAATCTTACGGTTCTTTCGACCTTAACGGTTTCTAAGCAGTTTGCTCGACGTATAAAAAGTTTAGTGTTGCTATTGTTATATAAATGATTAAAATGATTTGTACATTTTTTTATACAATTAATTGTTTTGTGTAAAATCGTGTATAAGAATAACATTTTTAGCAACGAATTTCATGGAATATTGGAATTTTTTTCGATAATAACTTTGAAGAACATTATAAGTGTGGTATACGCATTATAAATGTATGCAATTAAGGTGACATCTGTTCGACATTGAGCGATTGAGCATTAAACGTAAATGATCCGGGCAATTAAAACTGGTGCTTGTTTGTAATCTTATCAATACCATAAAGCGTTTAGATCTTGCAATTTATTACTACACACAACCTCGATTATTGTCCAATGTAAAAAATCGTCGTAAAACCTTGCAAGCCTAATGTAAGTTGTCAGTGTGGTTTCGAATTATGAGTTCATTAAACTCGTGCATAAAGTCGTGTGCACATGTTGCGAGTCTCGCCGCGACATTCCATCGGCTGTCGCGCCGGTAATTAACATACAATGTGTCGGTAGTTGACGAATTGACGGGGTTGCGACTTCGTGACCCCACGCAAATCTCCCGTTTGGGCTCGAGCTGCGCCGGTGCGTTCGTTCGACCTTCTGCGGTTCACGGAGGCGCGGGTTGACAAAGGGGGCTGGCGGATCACGGCGTCGTGAACATAAAACGTTCCATATTTGTCCGTCTTTAATGTTTTTCCCGTTTAGACTGAACTAAACCGCTATAAAAATAAATGAGGATGCTCCTTTGTTGCCCGGCTAGCGGTGAAAATATTTTCTCGTCACTTAAAGCTACCACTTATATATTAATTTTTGTCATTGTTATTATATTTAATAACATACATTTAATTTTAATTGGCATGGCCTAATTGGTAAATTTAAAAAATTACGGCAGGAGCCTAAAATTCCGAAGTCAAAAACTTTCCTGCTATCGTACAAAATTGACGTAGCAATGATGTGGGTTCAAAAAGCCACCAGGCTCTATGATCGCGTGCTACTGAGATCGACAACGTTCCCTCACTCGGGAGTCGTGCGTCTGTAATGTGTTGTATAGTAACGGAGTCTAATAGACCTTAATGCTTCTGAAAGTACGCGAATGTCTCGTAATTTCTTTAAATCAGTTGCATTCGCCAGTTTGAATATTTTCTAACTTGTAGGCACAATTTAAAACAAAATAAGAAAACGTTGCCAGGAGTGATTCGTTTTTACAATCTTCAAAATTACTGAAAAAAAAAAGATTTTTTGTGTCATATACACACTTCAGCCATATAGGGCGTCGCTGGCCGTGTGAAAAGCCAGCGCGACCGCGATCGCGGCGCCGAGATCGTCGCTAGAGCGCTCACGCGCGCTTCGTGCGCTCGTGGCGTGCCGTGTGTTAACGGGGCTTAATGGGCCCTAATGCTTCCGAAACTGTGCGAACGGACGGTAGCGCGGCCACACGTGACTGTGCCGCAATTTGCAGCGTATAGCGCACAACAATGTGTACAACGCTTAACCTTCCGATAATGGGCCGCAGTCGGATAGTCAGCCGGAGGTCGGATGATATTATGGTAATCATCTTTGCCCTTAGGCGTTATAACATTGTGATAACTTGAGTTTCAGTCTTTTAAACACTAAAAACAGTGTGTTTGATAGTTGCACATACGAAGTTACCAGAAATCTTTACTTAGTTATAAAACGATTCTCTGTTTCTCGTATCCTTTAATGAATTTATATTGTCTGTCTGTAGTAGTCTCAGCAAATAAATAAACTTGAGTTTTAAATATTCAGTTCACGTTTACACGTCTGCATCGGCGATAATAATAATAATATATCGCGATGCTAAAAATTGTACATTGATAAAGCTCTTTGGCAAGTACCAAATTGCCTTGTTATTTATGGGGGCTATAGTAAATCGAGTTTTGTTATTTTTACGAGTAAACATTATCGTGTTTGACGTTAATTGCTTATGTTATTTCGACGATTTAATGTCCCATTACTTGTATAGTTCCATGGGTGTTCTTCTGATGTACATAAAATTGGCGACATAAATCCTTAGTCTTAGTATTTAGGAAATGGTATAATAAAAATGTTGTCAATGTTCATTCAAAAAAACCTAATGGATAAAGTTTATCAGTAGCATATACTAAAGATATTAGGATGAAATAATTTAATAACCCTAAATATTATGTATTCCGATATCGACCCTTCTATCGTTCCACTGCTGGAACATGGGTCTCCTCTAAGAATGAGAGGGTGAAGGCCATAGTCTGCC
>DWEI01002468.1:0-14325 GCA_018245875.1 Mysoria ambigua | reverse complement strand
ATGCAGTATTTAACAGAGACATTAATATAATTAATAAAAGGTACGATTAGAAATAGATGATTACATCCTTTTTGTTATTCAGTTATGTATCTTGAAGCTTTAATAATCTTAGATGTTACAATTTTGTGTTATTTGGCGCCAATATCACGTGATGTTATTACTGCGTTGCTTCTGATAACTGATTTGGCTGCATTAGCCGTTTTCGTTGCCGTCCCCATCTTTCGCACAGTTGTAGTTGTTGTAGTCGTGGAATACCCCCCATCGGGTAGATTTTGCACATCCCTGTCTACAAAAACTTGCTCGGATGCTTTTTGTCTGTTTTCGTGAGATTTGTCGTTACTAACATGTATGTCTACGTTTTGTATGTAACCGTCTTTCTTTATTTCTCTACTATCACTTGCTTCAGTGTGAGAAGAACTCCTTTCCCCGCTGTCAGATACCTTTATGATACCATTATCTACAGGAATCACTTCACTATTTTGATATCTTTCAATAAACCCGGAGTCGTCCGTTTTATCAATAGTATAGGAGCCGCGGCGACAGTTCTGCTCGGGAACCCAAACAATTTCTTGAGTCAGTGTTTCTTGCACAGGTTCAGGTGTAGCTGTCGTGCTTCTGATTTCATTTTGACTTCGAACTTGCGTAACATGAGTGCGCGTTACCTGAGCATCGCCATTTTCTATGTTTGAAACATTGCTTTGAGTATGGTGTTCCTGCTTTTCTTCATTTACACTCACATCACCATTGTAATATTTGATGTCTCTATGTATATCTGGCCTAGACGGAGACTTGTTTTGATTACGATTTGATGGAATCTTTTGTGTAACACTATTTTCAACAGGCCTCAAAGGATCAATTGGCTTAAGCTGTCCAAGTAACGGAGAGTGCTTAATTCCAAACGTAATTTGTGGAGTTCTGTTTATTTGCACCTGGAAACAAAATATTTGAAATAAAAACACTTTCATCAAATGTAAAAAAATAATTGCCTCATTTGACGATTGGGTTACGTGGCACTGTTAATCAGATGGTCTCCGGTTTGATCACTCAGTGAAGTACTCTTGGGTTTTTCTAACTTGAAATTCGTAGTTTAAGCACGGAGTCTGGAATATTACCCAGTATATGGTAATAGTCTGAGAGGTTAGTTGGACATATAACATCACAAATGAATGTGGCACTATAATACACAGCCCTTTCTACATCAGAAAATACAGGTAATATATATATTTTAATTATCCAATGATTTTGTATGAAATTTTATAGTTAACTGTCTAGTTACCTTTACAACACGTTATAGCTATTTCCTATTTTACCTTTTCTGGTGAGTAGGTGCCAGGCGCAGGTACTCTCTGACGGTCGTCTACCGGTACCTTATGTCTACCTGATATAGTATATACTGGGCTATCCAAAACAGATGGAATACGGTATTTGTTGGGAGCTGAAAATATAAAAGGCACAAAAATTATAACTATAATAAGCAGTTGAAGGTTTTTGTTTACAATTAAAATTTAAAAATTAAATAATTTTAGGTTTTCAAGCAGTAACTCTAACAATAAGACGTCTTTCACATTTAGAAACTGGTATAAAATCTTGTCATATAGGTATAGCCATGTCAAATTTCAAAATTTAGGTTGCTCCTAAATAGAAAAATTAATCAATGTGCGCAGCAGATACTTTGCAGACCGATTATATCTTCTTTCTCAGAATATCACCTAAGAGGTATACTTTATTAGTATAATTTTATATTTAAACAGAGTAGCAAACAAGTAGGACTTAGTCAAGAATGGTCGGTGCCATCCATGAATAAAATGAACCACCTATTTCAAAGTTAGGTCTTACAATTGGCCAAATATGTATTAGTAAACAAACTGCACAATTAGGACTGTTAGTAACCTTAGTTAGAACTTTTCAGTACAAATGGAACCGTAATAGTTAGCGTCTGTCAGAATCAAGGTCAATCACAAAGATGGTATTAGACCTATCATATTCATGTGGTTGCACAACTCTATCCAATGTCCATTAATTCTGAAAGTAATGCAAACCTTTCATTTAAATATGTATATGAAAGGTATTTTTAGTTTAAATTTAGGGTAAGTTTTTTTTATATACTTAGTTGGTATGCCTTTTTAATAAATAAATATATAACAAAATTTTGTCTTCTTGTCACAAAAGCTTATAAATTTTCTAAATTAATATTTCGTATTTTAGAGTATAATTTTAAACATTATCAAATAAATCTATATTAACTGTCCAAAATTAAAATCAGATTGAAATAACTCAATCGTTGGAAATTCTTGATGTAAAAATGGATTTCACTTACCGGGAGATTCTACATACTTATCAGTATGAATTTTAACGCCAAATGTATATTGGGGTGAATATGTTAATACAAATTTATATCCCTTTTCGGGACTATAAGTTCCGGGTGCTGGATTCTTCAATCGCTCATCAATTGGTTCTTTGTGTCTACCCGAAATAGTATATAGGGGCGTTTTCACTTGCGATGGGATTGTATATGTATTGGGGGCTGTATAGTGAAAAGAATAAAGAATTGTAATTAAATACATCCGCATGGCATAATTTAAAATGAAGCAACTAGTATTAAAATAATTGAAATATTACCGGGAGTATTCAAAATTTTGAGCACATCTGGTTTAATCCGAAAGCTATATTGTGGAGCACTAGACATCAATACTTTATCAGCCTTGTCAGGATTGTAACTGTTTGGTGCAGGAACCTCATCAGGCTTGTTAGGATTAGTTTTTATTCTAAATGAATATCGTGGCGCACTATTAAGTAGAATTTTATCAGCCTTATCTGGGCAATATGCATTAGGAGCGGGAGTATCGAGAAATTTGTCGGAGTCTAATTTTGGTCGGAAGGTATATGCAGGTGAAGAACCATGCAACATTTTGTCTCCCTTTTCTGGACTGTAATAATTAGAACCGGGATTACTAGACAGCTTCTCTGTAGGTCCCTTTACACCAAAACTATACTTAGGGGCTAGATCCAATAAATTTGGATCATAGGCATTGGGAGCTGGTGTATTCAAATTTTTCAAATCTGGGTGCCGTTGACTAAAAGTATAAGCTGGAGAGCTGTCTAAAAGAATCTTGTTAGCTTTTTCTGGGCTGTAAGCGTTGGGAGCAGGATTATCTGTTATTTTATCAGGCTGGCCTTTTCCTGACAAAGTGTATTTAGGACTTTTATCTAAGACATTAGGATTGTATGCGTTTGGCGCGGGCACGTCAGGAACTTTCATGTCACTTCCTTTTCCAGAAATCGTAAATTTAGGAGAACTATGAGGCAAATGAGGATCGTATGCATTTGGCCCTGGTATATTAGAAATTTTGCCATCAGGAGCTTTTCCCAATATTGTATATCTTGGAGAATTGCTTGGTAGCTGAGGATCATATTTATCAGGACCTGGAGTTTCCACCAGCTTTTGATCCTGGTTTCTACCAGTAAATGTAAACTTGGGTGTATGATCAAGTAAACATGGCTCATATGCATTAGGTGCAGGAACGTCAGATGTTTTTTCTGCGGGTCCTTTTCCAGAAATAGTAAACTTTGGTGCTCCATTTAATAGATGGGGCTCATATGCATTAGGACCAGGTGTGTCACAAGGTTTAGAATCAGGTCCCCTGCCGTACATACTGAATTTTGGTGCACCATTTAATAAAAGCGGATCATATGTATTTGGTGCAGGAGTTTCATTTGGCTTATCTATTGAAGTCTTCGGTCTAAAAGTATATGCTGGTGACGATTCGTGAAGGAGCTTCTCACATTTATCAAGGTTATAAGCGTTAGGAGCAGGTACATCGGCAAGTTTTACCTGGGGACCCTTTCCAGCAATTGTAAATTTAGGTGAGTGGTCTAAAGCATGTATCGACTTTTCTGGTGAATATACATTTGGTGCTGGAGTGTTATCATTTTTTTTTATTTGATCCTTAATTCTAAAAGAATAGGCGGGTGAAGAGTCATGCAATATCTTATCAGCCTTATCTGGCGAATATGCGTTAGGACCCGGTGTGTCAGGAATTTTACTTTCATGACCTTTCCCACTTATAGAAAATTTTGGAGCACTGTCAAGCATATGGATTGATTTCTCTGGAGCATAAACGTTTGGCGCTGGAGATTCGCTTCTTATAACGTGTTGTTCTTTAATCCTGAAGGTATAAGCAGGTGTGCTTTCATGTAAGATTTTGTTAGCTTTTTCGGGACTGTATTGGTTTGGGCCTGGCGTATCGATTACTTTGGTAGTTGTTACTTTACCAGACATAGTAAATTTTGGTCCTCCGTTTAACATATGCATAGATTTTTCTGGGGCATACACGTTTGGAGCTGGTGTCTGTTCCAATTTCTCTACTACCTCTTTAGAACGAATTGAATAGGCTGGTGAACTTTCGTGTAAAATTTTATCTGCCTTTTCAGGCTTATAAGAGTTAGGCGCTGGAGTAATTTCATGTTTTTCAGCTACTCCTTTTCCTGCTAAAGTATATTTAGGTCCACTTTTAAGCGCGTTAAGAGCCTTTTCTGGCGAATAAATATTAGGAGCAGGTGCATGATCGATTTTTACAATCTCCGATTTTGTTCTAAACGAGAAAGCTGGTGATTTTTCTCGTAATAATCTATCTGCTTTTTCAGGATTGTAAGCATTTGGAGCGGGTACTCGCTCAAACTTTTCTATTTTCGTTTTGCTCGAAAGGCTGTACTTAGGAGACTTTTCACGTAGAATAGCATCAGCCTAAAAATAAAAAGATATTTAAAGAAATACCATAAAATTGGGTTATTATTTATTTAGTATTACTACCTCTTATGTGGATAATCAACTATCTAACAACTATATAGATACCCGGGCAATGTATAGATATATATCACTTATTTAACTATTTCGTGTGAATACTTAAAACATGAATACTTAATTACCTTTAATTTTTTTGTTGTCAGCATGCATGAATGAAAATATGTACATAATTAGTTTGTGAATTTATCAATGACATATGAATCTTGAAAGATTTTTCTTTGGCTATTACTTAACAGTCATAATAGGATTCAAGCAAAATGTGACGAACGAAGTCAATTAATTAAAGTTAATTTATCGAAAGGTGAATTTGCTTCAAACGGATGAGGTTAAGCAGTAATTCCTTCCGGGGCAGGGTAGTTTACGGACTGGCCGGCGTACTGCGAGTGACGGATGCCGAACGTATGCGCCGGTGCCCACGGCAGTGTCACGCAAACCTGTTTATTTACCCACTCCAATGTTAATACATATTTATATTGAGTTAATTACAAACAAATTTTATTAAGTAGCAGATTTAAGCAGTATAATAATGGCGAATTACATCAGTATGAAATTGGAGAGCAAAAAAATTGTTATTATTGCCAAATTGATTACTGTTACAACAGATAAATTAAATTAGTATTTTGTTAGAAGATTATTTCTAATAATGCAAACATACAATCTATGTCAAATAGGTCATTATTTCTCTTTACCTTTTCAGGACAATACACTCCTGGACCTGGCACGGCAGCCGAGGGTTGCTTTAATTCCCTTCTCGGGGCCATGGTATAAGCGGGTGGTCGTTTTGACAATACAGATGCAGCTTTATCTGTAGTATAGGTTCCCGGCCCAGGCATGGGTGTCTTAATCTCAACTGTTTTACCACGACCTGTAATGCTAAATGCTGGTGCTGCTCTTTTACTTCCTTCTCGAGCCTCCCCTAGAACGGGTGGCATGGAGTATATATTTGGGGCTGAAATTGAGGCAGAATATTACATTAAAATTATTAAACTAACCAAGCCTAATGAGAACTACTGAAATTTTACATAGTACAAACATTATAAGAAATCGCTCTAAAAAAAAAACAATATAACAAATTGCTCTAACATTAAAACATAGATCAACAATTACTCATATAGGTAGGCAAAGTTTGTGGAATATTGAATAATAAATGAAAAATCATAATGCACTAAGGAAGCTGGTGCAGAAAGGTTTTGTAGAAAATAATGAACAAATACTATCGATAGGATAAATATTTCTACTACAACGAAAACTCAAATTATACGAACAAAACTACCTAATAAAAAGTGCAAAATCTAAGCGCACTATATGAAGGTTGTACAGCACCAAAACTGAATATAGGAGTATAAAGATGCCAGACCTTTTAAAACAAATGTGATAATGATACAAAAGAAACAAACACAACAATCGTCGGTGAAATCGTCGTGTTCGAAATTGTCGTGTGCAATCTAATCATAACAGAATTCAGAAAAGATTCCAACAAAATAAGACAAACATGCAAAAACAAACCAAAACCAAATGATTACTACTAATGGTGAAATGCAAAAGAAGAAAAATTAAAATATTACTAAGGAATTATCGAAAAATAGTACTCTGCATAACAGCTAAAGCATTTCAGACATTCGGTCTAAATAGCACCTGGCGTGTTTATGCCCGGTTGCGGTGGACTAACGCGGAGACCGATAGAAAACGCTGGAGCGTGATCTAACACCGCTCTGGCCGCCTTGCTGGGCTCGTAGTCGCAAGGCGCGGGGGTGGGGGCGACCCGCGGCGGGGGCCACCGCCCGTGCAAAGACGCTGCCGGACCCACAGCGCGCCCTGTCGTAAATGTTACATATTCACAACGATGATCGCCTGCCCCCCCCCCCCCCCGGATAAACGTTAGAATCGCTGGGCTAATACAACTATTTGTTTCTTTGGAAAATGTATATCTAATTGTATTTTTTTGTTTCTATGAAACTCTAAATATTAAAGTCGAAGTCTTAAACAGGAAATCACGAATTTTTTGCAATATAAAACAAATATTTTTAACGTAATAAATCTTCTGACTGAAAATTCCTTTGTAAATAGTACATAGAAATGTGAAATTTAATACGTACTTACAAAAGATTGAAAGTCCGGCCTGCAGTACTTGAATTAATTCGACCAACAGAAGATGATAACACACACGTATCAGTTTCACTTAAGACGTATGTTCGTTGTTAATGATATTAATAACAAACAAATTACCTTATACTTTGTTAAGCAAATATACTAAATTCACGCGAATTTAAATGCTTCGACAAAATATCCCAATATTGAAAACGTGTGTACTTGAATCGACTTAGATGTGCGACTGAGGCTGAGGTTCGTTCGTATTTGCCACTTAGGGTCCAAGCGCGGTGCACCTACGCGGGCGGCTGACTCACCGCGCCGATCACCTTCGTTCGTACGGACTTATTTGGCGACATCGAACAAATGCATACAGAAAAGTGCCGCGAGAATCGGCGGCATCCAATGCCACCGTTAAACGATGAATAAGTAAATGCGGTTTCTCTCACATGTATCACGTTCGTTTTCTGGGGCTTACTTCATTAATAAAGTTGTGCATTCATTTTGTACTTAACACATAACATTAAAGAACGCTAAATAAACGCGGTAACATGAGAAAATGTTACAAATTTGTCAATTGCCACATGTAATTTCTTATATAGTGGCATTCCTATATCGCAATGGTACAAATAATGCAACATATTACACGGGAATAATACATTGCAGACGACGTAGTTCATGCAAATCTAACTGCAGCCGTGAAGGCATGACCCAGTTACAATTTTACAGGCGTATAACCAAAACAACGGTGACATAATTTCTTGTTCAGACGTTGATTCATGTTCGAAATTATGCCACCAGTACAGTTCTTTTATTAAATTTTTAAAATTGCAATAGCATCGAGCGTTTTCTTAGAAAATTATAAACAATTGTGGTTGGAAAACTTGAATCACATGTGTGACTTCACCTACGTACAAACAAAACTATATAGGTCATGACGATGCTAACGCAGTAGGCGAGAGTCGCTAATGGCAATTTGATCTAAATTGCCTTAAAAGACTCATTGCTGAACGTAAACGACAATTTACTGAAGATGCCCAGGCGATCCATTTGCGCAGTTTACACAGGTTACGCTTGACTGATTGTTATGCAACTACTCTGGTGTGGGTATCATTCCCAATGTAAAGATTGGATCGGATGTTTAAATTTTACCGCAGAATGCTTGAATAAGATATTATTACCCTTAGCTGTCATTCCTTCCGTATTATAGGTAGCCGGACCAGGGCCTGCTTTATCTTTGCCAACAGGCTCCAATTTCTGCCCGAATGTAAACGCTGGAGCGCGAGGCTTCCGTGATTCTTGAGGGGGTTTACCTGCAATGTCAAAACAGTAAAACTATAACATTATCGATGTAACTTAATTAAATTGGTCTTAATAGTATTTTGCCACAAATAAACATGGTCAAATATATTTACATTGAGATTTATAAAGGACAAAAGAGTCAGTCATATATATAACAGATAAATAGAGCTATACTGCAGGGTGCAATTGTAGCTCAATTGTCCGAGATGACATCCCAATCATTATCTCGTAACTCGTGTGTCGGGAGTACTAAGCTAAATTTATGTGCCTCGCGCAGTGTCTGCTCGCGCTCACCTTGTTCAGGGTCAATGTTTTCGCCCACGACCGTTCCAGATAGTGTCCAAATATAGAATCATTTATTTAGACGAACCGTACATTTAATCGCGCGACAATTTATTTAACGAATACACTATGTCTATACACTCAATAGAAGACGTGTGAGAGAAGATAAAAAAAAAGTCCGACACACCTCGATAACTTAGTTAACTTAGTTTGGCAGCAAAAACCTTACGCTAACAATGTTATACGACGAACAACTTTAACAAAATGATGTCACGCTGTATATGAACACGAGCGAGGCCGCTATTTGCAGAACAAGCGATAATCTCCACAGCACAACCTCCGCCGGATGATGTCACCGCGAACGCGGGCGAACACGGACAGCGCCGCCGAAACTGACAGCCGGGAAAACAGTGCTGACCTTCAGTTGCCAATAATGAACAATGGTATCGTGCCAGAATAGGCGAATACCGCGTATCCACGGAGTGTACTACACACTCGTACAAGGAACTCATGTTCCTCTAATAAGAAATTGTGTAATATATATAAAATATTTACCTATACACTTATAAGTTTATTCTTTGAAGATACAGCCGCGACTTCGCAGGCTGTTCTTGAGATGCGGTTTAATATTACGGAACCAGTTAGTTTATCTACGTTTAGAAACCGATATAAATAAACATGTGTGTTCTACTTACTCTATCATAAACATAAGAAACCGCTTTTGTTCCATTTTATTATCTTTATTTCAAGTTTATGTGCTATGTGAGGATAGCTAGTAATCAATAGTTATTGTTATTTACTACTTTACATTGGATCATAATATTGATTGTAGGCAATATAAGATTTATAACGGCATTACCTATTAAAGACGGCAAGGAAACAACAGCTGGTCCAGGGCTAGCGGCTTCAGCAGCAATTGGTCCGCGGCGTTTTGTAGGATTCCACGGATTTTGACGAACACCCATTGGCCCTTCACAGGGATATGATCTTTTGGTGACGGACGATTCGGCACGGACGAGCTGCAGATATCGTAAGTCTTTAAGTTAATATGAAATTGTCCGCACAAGAACCGTTTAAAAATTTAATTGACGTCCTTTTTTTATCAAAGCCTTTAGTTATTGTTCAATGTACCAAACGGACTCAATTATGAAATATTGTCATTATTGACAATCATCAAAACCTAATGATGGAATGTAATGTCGACAACAGAATTCATTAAAGACACAGTACTAATACATTAATAACAGTTAATTTCATGAAGAAAGGCCTATACTTGTATAACAATAAGAAAAAAGCGATGGCATTTGAAAGAAATGAGACGAGAACTATTGGAAGGGTAATCGTAGATATGTAGCACTGAAACAATTGGCAGAGTTTATATATCTAAAATGTCCTTTAGCAGAGACGGCAGGTTCACAGCTGATATCGAGGGAAGAGTAAGAGTTGGGTAAGCTATTAAGGTGCCAACATCTAAGGCAACGACCTGAATCAGACATAAGGTACTTACTTCAATATGAAAAGGATAGTGGTGTACATATCCAAGTCATGAATCAAGATCAAGAAAAAATGATAAAAACGCCAAATATGCGGATTAAGCCGATCGATTCCTATTACCGATTTAACGCACACGTTTTTTTTTAAAAAATAATATTACTGTAGAAACAGGCATAATCCATTGGGGCGCACATGTCGACACAATGGCAACCGGAACACTGATACAACAGCGCGACGAATGTGACTGTACAATAAGAATGTTGACGGATGCAGAGAGATAAAGACTCGCGTATTTCAACTAAATAGATCAAATTCTTGATTATGGAGGAATCAGAAGTCTCCGAAACCAGCTTGTATGCTCTCCCTGTTCTCACCCTGCCCCGGGACGTCAGGGACCCACCGTAATTATATAAAAAGCTAACGCAACATAAGCCTATATTTCCAAAAGGATTGTTACCGATCTAGCCGCACTCATCGTAGATTTTATAGATTTTGTAGATTTCATGTTCACAAATTCACTTCTCACTGAACCTCTTTACAGAAATATAATACAAAAGGATATACTCCCACTTGAATGGAGATAATACATAGGTATATTGCAAAAAAATCTACGTTAAACAGTATACAAATTGTAAAGCAAATTTTGCATTAAATTGTCATAGCATTTATATAATGCCATAGACAAAAAACATTCATTTGAGAATATGACACCAATGTAATGAATACTTCAATAAATAATAAATAAATGTACTGTAAGAAAATCAACGTTTGAAACTTATGTTGGTATTTATAAAGACATAATTATAGACATACATAAAAATATCGAAACATGTCTCCGAATTAATACCTCTTTAACAACAATGAGAACTACAATTAAGAAAGCTAGTGATGTAGTTTGTTCTAAACACGAAGACAAAATTGGAAATCTTTAATAATCACAAATAGGCTCATTTCGAAATGTAGACACGTATAACAAAGACTAGCCTGTTTTTCACTAATTTCTTCCCTCATGGGTCACCCTCGCAGCTCAAGAAGACTTGCAACCTGCTGTGGGAATTCGTAAAACTTAATCGACATCACGTTTCGCAATATAATACAATATACTAATGTAATATGATTTGCAAGTCGGTTTTCTCAAACCATCGTGAAGGAATAATCTAAAAGGCCTTGTACTAAATGAAGGAAGTCACATTTTAAATCTGTGGAAGTGTTCAAGTTCATTAGTAGATACATTATTGAAAATATTATTACAACGAAATTGTCTATACTTATGAATATCTGAATTTGTATTTATAAATACATATTTGTATTACGTAACTTCACACCTGTAATACCCGAAGAGGTAGGCAGAGGAATGCAGAACACGCCCACGTTTCACCGGTTACATTTACGTCCCACTATGGACTAGGTGGTGAGCCTATTCTCATGCATCGGGCAGATATCCATACTCCGAGCCACTACTAGAAAAACTAAATTAGAAAATTTTGTAGTGTTTGACCCGAGAATCGAACCCGGGACCTCCCGATCGGCAGTGACACTTGCAAACAACACGACCAACGAGGCAGTCTGTATGGCAGTCGAGGCATATCTGTATAATTATAAATATTTACAAATATTGTATTCCATAATTAATTCAGTAAAATTTATATAATTTTGCAATATAAACAAAATAGTAAATTACGTAAAAAAAATACAATAAGGTAATAATAACTACTTAAAGTACGTAAATAATAACTACGTAAGTACGTATAGGTACTTAATAAATAATTACGTAAAAAGTACTTATGTAAAAAATAATAAGTTCCTATAAAATTATTAGTAACATTTACACCTTCCAATAAGAATTTGATATAAATATTTTGGTACTATCAGCTATCGATCTGCCGATTGGATCAGCTGGTCCCGAGTTCGATTCCCGAGTCGAATGCTATAAAATTGTCCAATTTTCTAGTTGAAAATTGAAATTTTAATTCTAGTAGTGGTTTGGAGTTTGGATATGTTTCAGATGTATGGAAAAAGGCTCACCACCTTTTCCATAGTGGGACGTAAACGTAACCGGTGAAACGTGGAAGTGTTCTGCATTCCTCTTGCCTACCTCTTCGGGGATTACAGACGTGAGTTTACGTTTTTTTATAACTTATTTTTAGTTTTATGACAATACTCTATACACTATACGTAGTAGTCGTGTTTCCTAAGAAAACAATATTGAACAATTTACGCGAAGGTACTAATCAAGCGCCTCCATGAAGGCAAGCCATTAGCGCCGATAATTACAAAACTGATCTGAATATAATTAATTTGTTTCTCACTCTCAATGGTATGAACACTCCGTAGTATCGATTGTCGCTATTTACGCACCACCAACAATGACTCGGTTTAATCAAATGACTCGTCAAATGGCGTCGAGTACTTATATGGTCGATAATGTTCAATACATCGTTCACTTTTTGGTCCATCGGTTGTTACTATTGTATGTGTATTGTTTAGTTTGAGCTTCATAACATAATACACCTAGCCAGCTAAGTTCACTGCACCGAGTCATGGTACAGTGATTGCTTACCATGTTTAATATCCATGTGTGCACTTAAAATTTCAATATAATATGTTAATTATTTTCAAATACTTTTCAAATAATTTTCAAATACTTTTAACACGCGAATATCAATTTCATCTTTAAACTGCGTCTTTAAACTAATTACAAAGTTACAACTATTCTTAGATATTATATCTTACTTTGTAGGAGAAATTAAAATATGTTTAATATATCAATATCAATTTAGGATCGAAGTGATTTTCCATTAAGGAAGCGAAGTATATTTTCCATTAAGGAATTAATTGTGTCGCACTGAACCCCCACGCGCTATCGTATAGGTATATAGAAAGTTGTATCTCCTTATATTTCAACATTGCGTCGACTGTAGACACTCACAGTGGCCGATTAAAAAGGCGTCTTATAGCTATACCATGACAATAATTTTTCACATAATTTCACATTTACGTCCAGCTTGCCTAAATTTCTAATGATGTGTCATAATTATAAACCTTTTTAGCATTCCATCTTTGGTCACGGAGTTATTCTTGGTAGATGAACGGTTAGGCCCACTGTGCGAGTTGGGCACGCTGTCCAAGCACGACCTGGCAGATATTTCACATGACTATGAAAACTTTATCAAAAACTCTAAGGTGTGTAAATTTCTCGCGATATTTATGTATTCCTTCACCGTTATAGCAACTGACGTTTAATCAAAAAACTAATAATTTTGTACAAAGGTTAGTTCCAGAAATTGAAGTCAGAACCCAAAGAGTGGGGGCTATATTCTATACCACTATCACACGGTATTAATACCTAATACCGTGTGATAGTATTGACAGGTATTCAAGGTGTGACAGGTATTCTACAAAAATTAAATACAATGACGTAAGTTGTATTAATATATTATCAAATTAAAGCAATATTCAAACTTTCCCAAGTAAACATAAAAAATAATGTAGAAGTTTATAATACATATAATATATTTATTCTAGAATGTACATAAGTAATTTAGTTCAATATATTAACGCACACAAACATTCCGAACAATCCATGCCTATTTCTCAGATAAGGTAAAAAACAAATTTTACTAATCATGCAGAAAAAATGAATGATTTATGAGTGTTATATTAAACACAGAACCTGTTCTCCGACCCACACATATAGCATCGCCTTCATTGCCGCCCACACCCATACAGTTTATATGACGGAACTGATTTATTAGACCTCTTACACCTATGCGTCTCGCTACTCCTATTCCTGTTATTGTATGTTCCATTGGCGTTCGGCAAATATAGCACACACAACTTATCCTTCGCGTACAATGTACTGTACGTATTCTAGTTTGCGAAACACTCCGTTCAATTTATCAACCCAAAATTGGTTAATATATGTGACTACATTTAAGGCCAAACTGTCTCGTTATGAGAATTACAAAAGGGCGAATGAGTAATTTCTGTTCTGGGTTGGCAACACTGGTATTACTGATGCTAATTGTTATCGCTTTGTTTTGTGCCAGCCTGAAGTGTGTAGGTGATACACAGAGCTGGACGTAAATTACACTAATTTAAGGAGTCGTCAAGAACACAAACGCATCTATACTTAATCGTTCCCAAGCGAGATTTACACTTATTCAGTATTTTATGTAAATGTATGTATGTATTTGGACCACAAATTACTCATTGTCAGGTGGTCTCGATACTTGTTTGCTACATCGCAATTTTTGTTTGCATTGCTTGTTTGTTGGTAATATAGGTGTAGCTTAAAAATATTGTTTTTATACATGTATTATAATGTCCCTCTGGACAGTCCCAACATCCCTGGA
>DWEI01002467.1:0-14330 GCA_018245875.1 Mysoria ambigua | reverse complement strand
CAACGTAATAGAACTATCTTCACTTTAATAGTTATATTTCCCGATCCTATTTAATGTATTTAGAATTTTTCTTATAGTTATATTTAAACGAGATAGTGTTGTATCATATATGACGCAGCTGAAATCTCTAAAAGTCAGTTGAAGTCGGATTAATGTCACTAAAGATACTGCCTAAGTAATGTTGACCTCATGACCTAATTCACACCTAAAAGTATAAGGATTTTTTTTACACAGTTTTATGGAGAGTTAGGTGTTCACGAACATAATTTACCTTTACTTCTAGAAACATAACATGTTTCATTACAATGTATTAATTTTGGTTAATACATTTTAATGCAAGTCTAGCTTAACGGTTAATAATGTTTTCTACTAATCAAGCGTAATCGGTTGTGGAAAGTAATCGAATGGGGGAGGTGTGAAATTAATATTTATATTTGGCAACCGTGGCAACTGTGGCAACTATACGACAATGTCTTCCGGGGAAACAGTTGTAGCTTCGAGGAAATTCCACTATTCACCGTATACGGTAGGTATGTATTTTAATTTTATGTTCCAACGTTTAGTGCCAAGTTGAATGCGATCACCTCGCACACGGTTTTACGGTTCTCGTAAAAGAATTTTGCGACAAAGTCATTTATATTCCAGTGCCGGCGTTTGTAGCTTGTTCGTGAAATTAACTATGGACGTGTAGTATAATACTGAGAATAGTTTTGCAGTAAAATAATTTTACGTATAGAATGCAAGTAACGTTACCGCGTCGGCTGAAGCGACGTGTCAGTTGAACGACCGTTAGAGAGCTGTAGCTGCATGCGCGACTGCTGATCGGGAGGTGCTGGCTTCAAATCTCGCATCGAGTTTTTCTGGATGGTACATGTTTGACGCTTTAAGGGTATCGTAACATTTCACATCTAATTCCCCAAGAGGTAGGAAAAGAAGTATATTCTCAGGTTCTACCAGTAACATTTGCGTTTCACAAAAAAATAAGTGAACGTATTGCCATACACCAGGTATAAATCCAGATTTCGAGCTACTACTACAAAATATAACTTTGAAAAAAATACCCGACCCAGGAATTAAACCCTGGACCTTTCGATTAGCAGTCGCGCTTGCTACCCCTCAACAAACATAGCAAGCTTTAAGGTGATATAATATTAATAACATTATCCATTAAGAATACAATATTTAGATATATTTTATGACAACCGTGTCAAAAATTTATAGCGAGAGTAATATTGACAAGTCTTATTTATGCTCTTGAGTACGTTACTTCGAAGTTCATCGATGTTTAACTGCAAGTGGCAACAAGATTATTCGATATATTTGTTCATATATCATTAGACAGAACATATAAATTCAATTAAAACAACCTCTCAACGAATCGCAATAGCAGAACGAAATAATAGCAGAAAAATAACATTTCGATTTCATTGCACAAATTGTCGAAGCTCGTGAATCATCTTATTTCAACAATCACCATCATAAAGGGAACCCCAAATAATAGGTACTCAGAGCATAATAGACACAGATCAAAGAAGATTACATACAAAGTGCTGAGCAGGAGACACGAATCTCGAGTAACATTGTCTTTCTATATTTGTTATTCTATCGTTACAACTCATTTAGTTTTAGAGTAATACTGTTTGATGTCTAGAAATTTTATACATATGATAATAATGAAGTTTTGCCATGCCATAATAATTGCAAATATTATGGCAATATTAATAACTCGTTGTAAGACTATAAATTTTATCTTCTCACTCCTGGAGCCCGGGATCAAATCCTGGCGAAATATTAAAAAACATTAAAGATAAGAAAATTCAATCACAAATTTGAACCAGTTTTATTATAAAATGATGCAATAGTCAATTAACAGATTTACGTGGTCCGATCGTTGGCGCCTAGCCCCGCGTTATATTAGTCGTTAGTCAGTTACAAACAGTCAAACGGCTATTGTGGTGAGTTGGCGGGAACTATTATCGGATACATCATCGATGTGTTATCACTGATACACGCGTTAACATGTAACTAATATGAGTTCGGATATCATAACACATTTATATTGATAGCAATATATAGCGGGCGCGTCTTGATAAGAATCATTTGAATCGTTTCGGACTTATGATATTCATATTAAGTCAATTTATGTAACCGCGATCTACAATCTCAAAAACACACTCTTGACTGTAATCCGCGCTAAACCGATGTGCATAGTCTTCAAAGCACTTAAAACACAACAATACTTCACCTAACTCAGCTCCATCGCATATATAAAGAAGTAATGAATGACCGTGGTCCAGTGTAGGTCTTTCATTGTATACGGTAAAATTAAACTTCTGAAATAATAAATTATAGCGGTAATTGTCTAATGGTTTAGAAATTAGCCGCCTACTTCGGTCCAGGTCCGGACCTATTCAGGTCCTAGGTTTACAACACGGTTCATACCGTGTTGTAAACCTTGCACTACAAAAAAATGTGCCTTATAAAATTGAACATCGCCAATAACGGTGAAAGAATGTATTGTAAAATTACTTATGGAGTTCACCATAATGTTCTTTGAAGAGGATGAAGCCGCTGTCCAGCGTTCCTATAGCTTTGAAAGTTCTCATAGTGGAACAATATACAAGTTGACTATTGAGATGTTGAAAAACGAACGAAATAATAGTTCAAAATAAGTGTACTTTGTACTTGGTACTACCGGATAATAGGAAACACTTTTAACGACTGTTTGTCTCATCAGATAACTTACAAATTTAGAACGAATTATGAGTAAACATGCATTGCATGAAACATCCGGTGAAACCTATATAATTCGTTACGTAATTCCAGAGGACCAATAATTGTAAAAACAATAATATTTAATTACATTTCTGTTAATTATTTATTGATGAAGCATGTACCATAGCTATGTCTATTTCTACATATAATGTTTATAATGCCATGTTATTCATGATTTCAAATGGAATCGTAGGCAGACAGGCACCTAGGTACGAATCATTTTACCTTAACCATTTTAGAAACCAAAAAAGAAGTATATAGAATTTGTCATACAGAAATAATAACAATTAGATTACAACACCTGTAATCATGTCACAAACAAACAAAAAAACAATACAACCAATACTGAAAACAAGGAAGCAATACGATTGACGCTTGAACCCTATTTATTTATTTAGCAGCTTTACGAATGTAGAGAAGCTTTGCCCCGCTTCAGTGATTATAAAAAAGCTGTAGAATAGATGCCGTGACATTTTAAAATGTTAACGTGACCTCATGCTTGAGTAGCTGCCACCTGCCTGCGTGTCAAAGAGTAATTATTGACGCTAATAAATTATACAGACGTGCAATGTTTGTTAGCGGTTGATACTTAAAAGATTTGTAGGTACACTTGTCGAGTCAGGTAATTGTGGGGACGACGCGTGCAATACACGTGACATAATGGCTTAATACATTTTAAATGTTCGAAATTTAAACTTTCATAATGTATTCGTGACTATTACGCTTTAAAACGTTTTATATCTTTGTACACGATAAAATTATGTTATTAATCAAACTGTTTGACTAGTTCATGACCTGTTCTGACCTGAACAAACTTTGTCATGGGCTACCGCCAATCACAACGAGGTCGCGACGGTGTCTGCTTGCACTGGTGACATGTAAGAAGAACATTGTATATCACAGTATGTGCTTATAGTTTGATACAGTGCTTCAAACATGTCACCTGTCACAGCTGTATTCAAAATGATCAATCGTTACGATTATTAATAAAACGGCTATTAACGCTTGATGTATCGACTGTCACAACTACATGATTACGATAGTCTATGGCCCTTCCGGAAGCTTTCGACGGGGCAAAATGCCGGTGACACTGTAGATAATATCCCCAGTAATATATCATTGATCTAACACGGCAAATCAATATATTTGTTTTATATTAATACTATCGATGAACTTGCGACTTTTGTTTCGAAAATTTGTTTTTAGGTCGAGAGAGAATTAAATTTTTAATTGAATAAATGAATAAAAAAAATCGCATTTTGATTGATTTAGTAAAATATAGGAAACATTCTAATTAAATCGTCAGTTTTTATGACTTAGTAAAAGCAATTTTCGTTTAAATATAATATACAATTACAACAATGTTTTTGTTAATGGTAACCAATCAACTCTTGTTTGAAAAACTTAACTATATACTATAGTGACACGAAAATAGAATATTTTTCACTGCTTTAGTGAGCGTTGGAATGGAACGAGGTTATAACGATACGTGCCCAGAATAAAACGAGGAGTAAGTTGATATAAATTCTTTTATTGTCTATGGTCTTTTAATGAAACTTATTTGTATTGAACTGAAGTGTGTACATGAATTGTTAGAATATTAATCAAAGTATCATTTACAATGCATTTATGAAGAATGTTAATATATGTTTCTATGTAGTATTCATCAGGTATTTACTGCCTCATTGGTCGAGAGGCTGCAGGGAGGTTGTGGATTTTGAGTTATTGGGTTCGGTATCTGAATCGAGCAAATTTGAGTTTATCTAACTTTAAATGTCCAGTAAAAGTTCGAGGTATGGATTTATGGCTGGTGTGTGGCAAATGTGGCAATACGCTCATCTCCTATTTCATGCTAGAACGTAATGAATCTAGTGTAATATGTCAGTATACTACATAATATTGCCTACGTTTGATGTTACATATAAACCTTAATCAGAAAATTACGCTAAATCTGCAAGCTAGATTACATTTATTTCGAATATTAATAATACTAGCTGATTGGGGAATCCGAAATTTCTGAAACCGGCGTGTATTTGTGAAAAGAGTGATGAATATAAAATCGCGGCAGGTTTGTAAGCATACAGATATTTGATACGCGGTGATTATTTACCTATCCCGTAAGAGGCCTGGCGTTAAATTTGTATGTATGGTAATGTGAAATTGTATAGCATGCGGTGGTACCATAAATATCTTATCAATATTACAAACGCGATAGTTTGTAAGTTGGATTTTAATGAAGCTTGATGAATGACACACCGATTTCCACGCGGGCGATGTCGCCAGCACATCTATGTAGTTGGAAATATTGTAAATTCTCGAAGTTATCCGGATTTTCCCCGAATTCCCAATACCCGAAGTTTAGTTCTGTAGTAGTTTAAGTACACGTCTGCGTACACCAGCGTGTATATCACAACAGGTTGACGTCGCCCCCGCGGTTGTTGTACTCGTATATTACAAAATCAAGCTTCTACTCGAAACGCACTTCAATTTGAAAACCTCAAATGTTTTCGTATCGCCCGCCACTAAAAGCAAAACAGTTTATATATAAAAATTGACGTGGCGAAAGGACTTTCAGTACAAACCCGCGGTCGCACTATTCACCTGTAACACGCGTTTGCGTGTCACCAAATTTTTATGCCCGCATCCGTATTCAGCCTCTTTGCTCTACTGACCTTGTTTGTTTCTTTCCGTCCCTAAAAATTGCGTTCTATTTTCAATCTTAAACCTCTTGTCATAAGATTTAGAAGCTAAGCAATATGACCGTTGCAACTGCGAGTCCTTTATTGCGTAGAAACACGAACGAACCCAGGTGTGGAATGCTTTTACATGGAAAACATAGAAATGTTTGATGTTTGCTTAGACCGAGCCCTGGCTTGTGAGCTATTGGCCAATCGAATACGTAATTGAATGCACGCCTCGTATATGAAAACACGGGTTAACCTGAAATCGGCGACCAAACCAAAAATGAATTTAGGTGCAAGAAAATTCTATTCATAAAATAAAATGATTTTGTTTCGTAAATGCAATGACTAATAACGACACAGTGGAACATATTAAGGCACTATTACTATGTAATTTATTAATAAATCTATAAAACATATGTTTCTAATTTCCTCATTTACTTTTTAATGAATTAAATCCGCATGACGAGTTTATAACTACTTGAACGTTTAAAGAGGTATCCTGAATGTGTGGCCAATTTAAAAATCCAACCTACATCTGTTTGACATGTGAAATTTGAAACTTACGACTTTAGTAATAACAGCCACGATGTTTTGCATTTATAATTTTTTGGGAACAGTTTTCGCTAAACGGCTACTTCCACAGAAGTTGTATCCAACTTCTGTGGAAGTACCCAGAACGACTCCCGTGCATGTAATTACCTTAATGTCGTCTTAATTGAATAATTTAAATAACTTTTTTGATAAAATAAATATTTGTCTCTTTTCTCACTGCATGCCTAACAGTAATATGCTGGATATTTCTCATTTGCTAATGACACAAATTAGTAACTCGCGGGTTTAATCAACTAATAAAGTTCAGGGAAAGCGTTCCTTACTTTATTTCAACTATGTTTACCTACACCTAATGTACATAATTACTTGTGCGTGTAAAAATTGCACAATTAGAGATAACGCTATTATTTTTTTATATATATATATATATTTCTTATTTACGAAACCAAAAGTTCATTTCTTGTAAACAAATTACGAAGCAAAGCAACAGTCAAACTGTACAACATTAGGAATGCAAATATAATTAAGTTCTGGCATCTAATGAGATTGGCTCTAGGAATCAGTTCCAACAGCTCAAAGGCTAGTGTTTATTGAGCAGTGCGGAAGCATTTAGGTGCGTCCGATTGACTGGGATTTAGTCGAAAATTGCCCAAATGAAAGCTCAATGAACGCGTCGGAGTAACTCGCCGGACGCATTTGTCCACGTCCGGATTGTCCGCATTGCCGTACGGTAGTGCTGTGCGGAGATATCATGCAATATCGATGTTTTCGATATTCTACTGAGCCGTTGATTGGATGGTTGGAAAACCTCACTGCTGATCGGAAGATCGCGGGTCCGATTCCAATCCGTAATAAAAAATTGTATAACGAGTACAATTGTTTGTTTAGTGTGTGCTTGTAAAAAGATTATTTTATTAATTAAACATATCTTTTCATGTACTTATCTTGCAGTTGTCTAGTAATAATCTAGTAACTTCATGGAAGTTACTATACTATCCTTACTTTGGTAACACATACGTCAGCCCTGTTTGTCCTATATCGATCACGATAAATTAATAAACGTATCAACAGGTTTGTAAATTACGAAGAGGTAGGCAGAAAACTGTTGATCACTTCCATGTGTCACCAGTTTTATTTCTGTGCCACTATGGAACAGAGAATGCGATTATTGACTTACCGCAGATGCAAATCCTGACCCTCAGCCACCATTAGGAATTTCAAGTAAGAAACATTTTGATCGACCCCGGAATTGATTTCAGGACTGATCGACATAACCACACAATCGTGTTTGCTACCACACGACAAACGAGGAAATTAATATGTACAGGTATACAAATGACTAATTATTGCAGTTTGTTATCTGAAAACCTGTCTACGTCTTACAGCTAGTCTCAGCGTGGTAAAACCGTCAGATTATCTCGCAAAACCAATTGGCTTAGATTGAATTCTAGTGAACTTGGTGGAGTATAAATGTGTACGCTCCATCCCTCCTGCAGTTCAATAATAAAATTTGTACTGCGAAAATTTCCAGTCTGCAGAATGTCGGTCACATACTGTGGGATGTTTTTAAATCGCCCATAAAGCCTTCAACAAAATTTGACGTCTGACATATCCTGTTTTGTTTCGTTGCACAGATCCATTAAAAGTTTCAACCATATGACACCAATGAACCCATTTCATTGGCGACATGACGGTATTAACTTGAACACATAAACGCTTACATCTGAAATTTTATGGTAAAATAAAAAATATTTTATTTATGTTTCATCGTCAATCAATAACATCACTGATATCACAGCTCCTCATCCTGGGGGTTAGATATTCGGGTCATGAAACGAATCATCAGATGCCCTCATGCCTGTAATTATGCCCTTTCCTGAACACGTCTCTCAAAATGGTACACAATGACAGCTATTCCGAAATTAACATGAATGATATTCTGAAAGTGTGCATACAAATATTATCCCATTATTTTAACTCAATGATGCCGGAGAAAATATGGCTGATATATTATTTATTCGTCGTATCCATAATAAACTCTCCACTTCCTGATACATTTTTGCGACTTTGTGTGTTAATATTCACACTTGATTCAAATAAAATACTATGCCATTAACTTTTTATGTTCCAACAAGAGCAAACAGTGAAACCAAGTTTAAGGTTGGTGATGTATTTGTGTCTCATCACAAACAACATTGGTCTTTTGCTTGGTACCCGACAAATATGGCACTTCATTTATGACTTGTATTAACTTGCTACAAAAGTCGTATTTCCCGAAAACAATTCTCGCCTAACAACACTATCCTCAAGGGTTCTGTATCAAAAATGATATAAAATCATACGCCGACAACAAGTAAGAGTTTTCATAACTTATTTAGTAAATTCAAATGTTTATCTTTTGATAAAAAGACTAAAAAGCAAAAGTCAAAAGTCCTTATTGAGAAAATCACAATTCTTTGTATGAAACCCGTTTAGAGGACTTAAAACTTTATAATGTATCCACATTTAAATTTAAAATTCACAGCATTTTACATCACGAACAATAACATTTGCCTGAAAAGGGCATAACGTTACAAGATTAAAAATTACCAGTGTTAGCATCCTGGGGTCACCCGGAAAATTATAAAGCTCGAAAAAACTGCCACGTTTATACAATAGTCCAATGTAACATGTTGTATGTAAATTGTATGAAAAATAAAGTGGATTAAATAAGTATGACCTTTACAGTTCAGGTCCATCGGAAAAATTAGGACTATTCTTAGCGCCTTTTTTACCTTTCTCTTCGTTGGGCAGCCAGGTACTTTTTTGTTTGACTAAAATTGGACACGCTAAAATGCGGCTTAAAGGTTTCTTTAGGTCTAAATATAATTGTACGATTTGAATAATATAATAGCTTTTATAAAGTTATACTAACTAATAGAAAAATATGTAATATGATGATCTTAAACTTTCGGAGACAATCTGTTGATATTTAATGTGGATTGTTAGATGGGCATCTACCCATGGGACCGTTTCGTTAAGGTGTGTGAGAGTGTGTCTGTGTGTACCATTCCAGCATCACAGCTGGAATATATACAATACCTAACTTTGATCTTCGCGTTAATACCGACACCCGCGGTTGCTGCCACTGTTTCCTTGGACTCATAAGTCGGTATCTAAGGCGTTTCGTTGAAATAAATAATGGAGTCTCGCTTCATCGAAAAAAAAAATCATATATTGTTTACCAATATTTTAAGGGTGATATAAAATAATCGTCTACTAAGAATTTTTCATGTTAGAAATATAACAGATATAAAGCAAACAGGGCTGAATAATACACGTACAATTTTCAGAATAACAATCCTATTGTAATCTAAAATGTATTTTCCTCTTATATAGAATAAGTTTATTCGAATTCGGAGCTAATCGAATATAATAAATCAGCTCAACGTTCTTATCTGTACATTGGATAAATTTTATTTTCTGAATATTTCTGTTATATAAGGGTGTATTATATAATTACGCTAGGTGCTTTACGGGCTATGCATTGTATGCCAAATAAGTGCTCTGTCCTTGTAGACATGATGAGCTTTGTATATTTTATTAATAACGTATATTAAACTAGTTTTTGAACTAAAATTTCCACGATAATTTTAGAAGAATAAAATATGCGTTTTGCTGCTTTGTATGTGGAAGTTGTTGCAGATTGTAAAGAAAAAGCGGATGTGCTTTGCGTAATGTATTTATACAAATAAAGTTCTTTACGACACTATGCTGACATTTTGACTGGCTCGTTGTTCGTGTTGGTTGCACGTGCGACTGCCGATCGGGAGGTCTCGGGTTCGATTCACGGGTCGAATACTAAAAAAAACTCTAACTTATATTTTCTTGTAGTGGTTCGCAGTCTGGATATGTGCCTGATGCATAGTAATAGGCTCATCAATTATTCCATAGTGGGACGTAAACGTAACCGGTGAAATGTGTAATGTTCTGCATTCCTCTTCCTACTTCTTCAGGGTTTACAGGAGTGAAGTTACGTTACGTAAGTTACTAAAATATGTTCAATTCAACTTGTAGTTATAATATTTTTAAGCGAACGACAACAGTATGATATAAAAAGTTTTGACTTGGAAGATTAAAGCATTTGGAATCTGTAAATACATATACAAAACGCACACAGACAAATAAATAATTGAATTTTTATTAAAAACTGACGGTTGAGGTCGAACAAACATTGGTTAAAACATTCGTTAAACAACATAATAAACTGAATGATTAAGTCGGCGTCGCCGAAATAGGTATGTTAAATATTATATGTATTTATGAATATACGTATATATAAGTAATTAATATTTTAAAAATAGTTATATGTAATACATGCTTGTATAATTTTCACAGAGTATAATTGAAATCAGTTGAACGCTATAAAATGATATTATTATTATATAAAATTAAATAAAAAAAACTTACTACATTATTTTTAACGGTTATTGCAGGTAGTACAAAATTGATGTTTGACATGACATGAATTGTAGTTCTGATATACGGTGAAATGGTTACACCCAAAATTAATGAAACAGTGATTCTCAGTGGCGGTAACAATGTTTCTGCCGTTAAAATAAGCTTGCAGCAATTAAAATACATAATTTTATTTACCCCTGCAAAATTATTATTTGCAAGTTATAATATGGTACAAAATAAATGATACACGTCGGTCGAAATTACCTTGTTGTCACTGTAAAGAATTGTATATCTGATTTCTTTTGCCAGTGTAAAAAAATATGTGGCGCGCTATTGGGCGGCAGGACAAGTTACTGCGATTAGGCGATTTCTTGTTTACAAGTTCACACAATAAGACGACGGCGCTTACAACCGACAAAAAAGCTTTCACGCGAATGTTAACGGCGCTTGCACAAAGCCCTCTAGCTCCAATTGACCCAAATGGACACACAAATAGTTGAAAGGCCCGTATGAGGTCATTATTCGCCGTGTAACCCGGCAAAAGTGTCACGATGGGAGACGACGGGCATTTATCTACATCCTTAGGGCACCACTGATTTCGGGAGGAATATATTAGAATGCGAATGGGCTTTTTCGTGGATTCAACGGAGACGGATTATTTCAGCCGGAGCTGGTGGCGTGATAAAGTTTCCGCATTTGGCGTCCGCGTCTAGTAGTGAGATGTGAAAGGTCGGGTCGATGGAAAAGTTTGGTTGACTTCGTTCTCTCGTCGATTGAGTCGCACCTGCTGAGTTAAACTCTCTCAGTTTTTAATTTATTCCTAATCCTAGTTTTAATTGTAAAAAAGTTTATAGGTACAGAAATTTGAAAAATTCGAAAAAAAATTTATGAAAAAAAATATTCTGCAATAAAAGATATAAATCAGTGTTATGTACTCCCTTTTATTTATAAAAGATTACTTACAAACATTTTCAAAACATTTGTTTTATGGTTTATTTAAGTTTAAATATAGCGTTGGCCGAGCCCGAACAATTTTGTGCGCCATTATCCTTTTACGCTCCCCGCGTATGAAAATTGGACCCGAAGAGAATTATTGTGTTCTAGACCAATTTCTCGTCTTACTTATGGTATGTACAGAGAAGAGGTTATATATTGGATTAGTAGCCACGTACCACCGTCTCTGTCAACCGCGATGACAGCTGTCACGTGATGACTGACGCCATTTTTCGCCATTTGCGATACATCAATCCACGTGTGGCGCATATACCCTTTTTCTGACAAATAATCCAAGTGTTACAAGTAATACTACATCGAACGACGTACTATAAGTATAACATCGAAATACATAATACAAGTATTACGTCCAAGTATTAAAAGTACTTGGATGTTATAATAAATTATGTACATGTAATACTTGAATTAAGTGCTTTTACTACTTGGATGTAATACTTATATTCTGTACAGGTACTTGGATGTAATTTTTAATTATAAATTTATCTTCATTTCAAAGTATATTTCACTAATTCATGTTTATATTTTAATTTATATTTTTTACCTAAATATAATAACGATATTTTATACGAAGTCATCTTTGTGATCGAAACAAAAATAAACTATGTAATTGGCGACATCTACGACAACTGTATTTAAATCTTTTGTCCGTCATGGTGATCTATCGAAATAGTGCGGCTAATGTGTACGCCCCTTTATCTGTTTAAAAGTTCTGTGTTCAGTCTAACTTGCCACAGTGAAAGCAAACGGAACGCTAACAAGTTATCTGTTCTAAGAATTGTAACTGTTCCAAGCACTGAGACCTAAAAGTTCACGACTTTAATAATACCCATGTCGTTTATAAAATATTCGCACAGATTTTTGAAAATTATAAGCGTCTTCTTTGAAAATCATAACACTAATAATGAAATTCAACTCCGTATTTAATTGATGAGATTTTATTAAGTACATTATTACCGAACATTTTAAGTAACGTAACGCTACGACCGTGATTCCGAAAGAGGTAGGCAAAGGAGTGAAGTGAGTGACGCTCACACATCTCACCAGTTACGTTTACGTCCCACTGTGGAATAGGGACTGAGCCTATCGCCACGCATCGGGCACAAATCCAGACTCCCAGTCACTAGAAATTCTTGTTTGAAAAATGCTATACTATCCACTAATTTTTTTAACTCGCGACCTTGCGATCTGAACTCTTGCTCTCAAACGCTAGGCCAACGAGGTTTATATTTATTTCATGATGCTTGACGTAGAACAGTTTTATATGTGCAATTAACTGATGTAATGTCTCGATTGGCTTCGCTTGCTAACGCATTATACTGAATGAGAGACCGGGTACTTAAGGCGATGAAGTTATAATTAGATGGATTAATGGACGGCACGGCTAACAACGGTAAGACGGTAGGATTCACTTTGGTATTGGTACTGTGTTCACTAAGAAGAAATCTAGATTGCACATCAATAACCGTTAGAGAAATGACGTCAACCAATTTTCTTCACTAATTAAAAAATGTAGTTCTATGTTCTGTGCCTACACCGTACGATACCTGACGGTATAGTATTGTAGAAACTCCGTTTAGCGATTGCGAATAAAATAATATCTCGTTCACCAAATGAATTTCGGCCCAAATATAAAAAAGAAGCAATAATCGGAAGTTTCAAAAAATCTTCCGCGGGCCGAGTTTCAATCTTATGCTCCATTATCCCTCCACGGTCAACGCATATGGAAATTGGACTTGAGCCGAAATATGGAGCCCCCGATTTGCTACTCGTCGGAAATTGAACGTTAGTAAGTATCTTAATTTTTCCTTTTGCATTACATCTCAAGAAGCAAATGCATTTGTATAAACAATTTCATACTGTTCTTTTTTCTTCATAACGTATTAATAGAAATCCGAAAAGACAATAAAAATCCGCTTTGCCATTGTAACAGTGTTTCCCTATATGTATTTGAAGTAGTACCAGTCACACTATAAATTTCTGAAGCAGTCAATAAGTTCTGGGAAGAAACTTAAAAATGGGTATCCTCAAATATGCAACAGAGAAAAGCGCCGACGCGTTAATCCAGTGACTAGTGAATTGTTTTCTATCTATAACAAATATTAACGTCATTAATACAATGTCTAGTTGTATAAAAATATATTATGAGGTTTTGTTTATTGTCTAGTTACCAAAGCACATTTCCCTGCTTAATTTGGAATCGGAGGATCGTGTCTCGAAATGTACCAAAATTACCAAAAAAGTGTGTGTAAATGTACCAAGCTACCCATTTATTGGTTAATAACACAGCTTAAATATATCTCCTATAGTTCCAGAACTTTCTGTGTCAGCTGTAAAAACAGAAACATTGTTATTGCATTAAAAAAAACTACTTCGAATCCGTCCTGAAATTACTAGATTTTAGTCAACATCATATTCATTTCTCATGAAACCACGCTAGAACAATATAAAAAATAAAATTTTATCTTGTTCAGAGAACAATTTCACCAGAGTCTTGGTTTTTGAAACGAAAGTCAAATACAAAAAGCGTTTCGCGCTCTCAATGTTTTCAAACGAGGAAGAATCATCTATTTTCTTAAACGGCCGGGGAGATTACAAAGAGGTTTTCCGATAAGAAAGTGTCGAAAGGCCCCCGAAAGTGTATTAGCGGTCGTCGCTTTCGGTTTTGTTGGAATAATGCACACGGAACGTTTTTATGCAAGACAATATCGGAAATTTTTGTCGACAGTTCATGCACGAGAATTTATTTAAAAATAGCCGGCGAACTTAAGATTGAACAAATCTTATTATGTTTGACTGCCTCGTTGGTCGTGTTAGTTGCAGATGCGACTGCCGATCGAGAGGTCCCGGGTTCGATTCCCGGGTCGA
>DWEI01002466.1:0-14333 GCA_018245875.1 Mysoria ambigua | reverse complement strand
CCACCTATTACATAGTGGGACGTAAACGTAACCGGTGAATCGTTGGAATGTTCTGCATTCCTCTGCCTACCCCTTCGAGGATTACAGGCGTGAAGTTACGTTGAACTGTCTTTATGACAGATTTTAAAAGAACATTCCGATGTTCGATTTAATGCTACTGATATGAAAAATTTAAGCACAATTCAGATCACGCAGGTGTTAGATGATGGATTAGTTTTCATCTCGCGGTCCGACGGAGGCTCAAACATCAATCATTTACTTTCCTTCATAAACAAAAGTTGAATAAATTAATTTGAAAACCGAACACTCGAATTAATTGTCGAAAAGTCTCGATTTGAGCTCGTTAAAAACAGTTTTTTAACGACGAGCAGAGCGTAGGAGATTGGAGAAAATGTTGTCTCCGAAGCGTGACCTGCATCGTCTCCGTGTTGATTATGGGTATAAGCACTTTAGAAAGTCAAACCTAAGTCAAGTAGCAGACTAAGACGAGCTGATGATAATGCGGCTGAAAACTAGCTTAGGTAAATCAGTGACGATAGAGAACTTTAGCTACGTGGTTGCTTTTGTGTTACTAACACTACACCGAACCGTATCTCGTTTCTAGTCTATCATTTTTGGCATAGATTCAACTACCATCACTAGTGTTACAAGAGCCACGCCCGATCCTTATTAGAAGGCCGTACGATCCACAATGGTATAGCGCGATTGCCGCTAAATTCGCACAGTTGCCATGTAAACATACATCATGTCATAATGAAAGTGTCGTTCACTGATAGGTTTCTGTTTACGAACGTGTGCTTTGAATAATGCAGGATTGGTCCTCGTGTATTGTGCATCGTTTACAGTCTGCATGAATTGTTACGTTCGTATCTTCTGTCTTTATACTTCCGGTGTAGGGGTTGGTAAATCTGTATTTCCAACATAGAAACCTCGTGGTGTTCGGAAGTTATTATGTAAAGTCACATATTATATGCATGTGCATATATAACAATGACGATCATCGTTTATGTTGTAAAATTATAATATACATTTTACACTATGATGCAAATTAAATAAGAAGCAGGAGTAGAAATATTTACCAGTAAAGGTTTCAGTAAAGATAAAGAACGCCCAGGCGTTCATTGTCGTATTTCAATGTGTGTTAGTATTTTCCATTTGATAGTAAAATGTAACATCAAGCCAGAAAAGTACCGAAAGGTTAGGCAGAGGAGTCTAATACACTTCCACGTTTCACAAGTTACGATGACGTGTCACCATGCAGTAAGTAGTGAGTCTATCATACATCAAGCACATGTCTACACTCCAAACCACTACTAAAAATGTAAGTGAGAAAAATTCAATAACAGCCAACTCGGCATTTGAACCCCAGACTTTTTGATCGGCGGTCGCGTTTGCAACCATCGAGGCCAACGCGACGGGACAGTCATTAAAAGTATTTTCAACAAAAGCTATTCGAAACAGTATTGTTTTATACCAACCACGTTAATTACGTTTTACCTTTGAAATTTCGATTGTAAAACAAATAATCATAATAATTATTCGGCAAACAGATTCAATAAAATTCAGCAACCCGTTAATTCAACCCTAAATGTAATTCCAAAGACTGAGTCCAGACCTCGGGTTTTACAAATTACTTACAAAACTTCTGGCATCTGTTTATACAGAACAACGATAATTGTTTCGGCAATAGCATTTAAATTTATGCCTTTGTATATATTTTCGCTGTGCTATTGTAAATGTTGTTATAAATTCTGCATACATTTTTACTGTGGTAACAAAAGCATTCACTGAGTAAACTCCTCTATCGTTGTTTGCTGCTAAACATAAAACTGCCTTTAGTTTTCCATGGGTTTAGGCAGGGAAATGAGGTCATGGAATAGGAGGTGAGTTTATTGTATATTGGATATATCTTCGTTGGAAAATTTGCTGCTCAGGAGCATCGTTTTCATCATACTCTAATTTGTAATATATGGTAGATAGAAGTATTATGACCCATCTCTTTGTAAGTTTTTACGGGCATTTATGGGTAGAGTCTCATAAAAGTTTTTTTTTACTAATACAATTATTGTGTATCGAATTTAGTCCATACACATTCATTTATGTTATAATTACGTTACAATATACATATAATTGAACGTAATATGTTCAATTATATGTATCTTTGGTTCGAAATATTATTAACATTTTTTGTTACTCGTGTTATTTAATCAAAGATTATAATAACCAAAACATTTTTCTATTTATTAAGAAGTATTTTAACAACCTTTTTGTTAAAAAAATGTTTTGAAATTTAGTGGTTTGGAGTCATGTTCACACTCCGAGGGTGTAAGCTCCCAATTTAGATCAGCGTTGTTTTTAAGAAGTTATCAAGTAACTATGAGATCCGGATTTTTGGTCGAAAATACCACTAATTTTGCACTGCGGTATATAAAAACTTTCAAATACTTAAAACATAGACTCACCCACTGTTACCTACAGGGGACGTATAATATAACGTGAAAAGTGGGTGCACTCCTCTGCCTACGCCTGCAAAGGAATACAAGCATGATGTCATGTTATGCTAAATTCATAAAAACACAGAAACATATACAAAAACAATCAACAATTTATTATTACGCGACGTAAAAAGTTACTTCGTATTGCAGTGTACTAGTTCGCAGCTTCCCTAATGAACTCGAATTCCGTTGTGACGCTCAACTTTTCGGCTTTCATATATCTGAGAAACAATAAACACGTACTGCGACATAACTGTTCCATTTTTGAATTTGTCACATAACTTGTGCTCGCGCGTTACAATGATAACTCATAGTCACAGTGACAGTACTAAAAATTCTCCGTGCCACGTTTTTATTGATATACTCACTCATTAATCGTTGAGTGGTAAATGAAGCAGGGCTGAACCGGTCACTGTGCGATCGATTTCCACTTAGGACGGTTTGTGTTTGATTACTGATGACAGTAGCAAGATCGGCGGAAGTAGCTTTAAATGCATGATTTCGCTTTTAAAACTTAACCTGCATAGGTTACAATTTGTAATTTTTTTTCCTATGGTTGACAATTGTTTAATACTTGATACCGATCTGAAATTATTAGTCAATTGGAACTGTTACATGTTTGGCTAATCGTAACATGAATTTCGTTTGCCTCTATACTGCATCGAATGGTTACACGTAACTGGCGAAACGTGGGACTGTACTAAACTCTTCAGTTTGTCTCTTCAAGGTATACAGGAAAGTTCTAAAGTTACATAAACGAAACATCGCCCCTGTAATCCCCGAAGAAGAAAGGCTTTCATGCAGTTGACATTTCGATACAATATTAATTAGATTTAATTAGTTTTTATAGTAAAAAAGTTGTTCAGACGATTAAGAATTGGTTAGGTAAGACCAGTAATTATGTGTAAAGCATAAAAGTAGAGATCGACGCTGCAACTTAATCGGTTCGATCTTGCAACTTGGGTTTTCACGGCGAGGAAACTTTGAGCGACTCGGGGATTGTGTGCAAACTTCCTAATGTCCAATGGTAAGATCGGTTCTTTTATAATACAGTCAAGCTAGCTTTTTTTTTATTTTTTAAGTCTCTTCGATAAGTTGGCGATTAAAATTCAAGCAGTCTGATTTTGTAACTTTCGTTGTACGAGTAAACACTGGCTTAAAAATATTTACAGGCGTTTTAGGTTTTTGTTCTTCAGTTAATATGGCTGCGTCGTTGGTCATGTTGTTTGGAAGCGTCAATGACAATTCAGGGATCCTAGGTACGAATCCCTGATCGTGATTTATTGGATTTTACTAACTTAGATTTTCTAGTAGCGGCTGGAGTCTGGATATTTGGCCTGTGTATAGCAACAGATCCACCACCCGTTCCATAGTGGTGGGTAAAAGTGACTGGTGGAACGTGTGAGCGTACTGCGTTCCTCTGTATACTTGTTAAGGGATTACATAATTAATATACGCTATTGTTGTTGCTAAGTAACTAAGTGCAGGAGGTAAAGTGTATCGGACATTATTTTGCGGGGCCCTATCGTCGTACAACTTAGCAATGAACATACTCGTAGGGTGCTCAATTAGCGGCTCATCGTTGTGGAAATACATCGCGATGTATTCGTATTTGGGGGCTCACTGCAAAGTGTTAACATGAGTTACTGTATATTAACATCATTTCATAAACATATTGTAATTTTGGTAGATATAAAAGGTATGAATCATCCCTTTCATTATCCAATGCTTATGAAGTTTATTATCCTGTATATGATCAGTATGCAAATCTAAGTACTTTTCTCATTGTTAAAGGATATCTGTAACTAAGTGTAGAACTATAATAATAATAATGGAATATGGTAGTAGCTGATGGAATAATGGTATTTAATATTAGGTTGACGCTATGTTGTCTTGCTGTCTCTAACACGTAACCTTATTTACATTACCGTTAGGGGGATTGTTTGATCGTAGTATAAAAGATAAAAATATTTTGTTCACTTACCTCTTTTCAGAACCTATAATACTCGCTGCTTGCGCTGATAGTGCTACAGAATTTGTACAATAAACAAAATCTATAATTATAGTTGTAAATATGTGTGGAGAACATTGATATGAAAATGGTTACAACCAGACAAATCCACTTATGATTTCTAAAATACTTACTAGAATGAGAACTTGGAAAACTACACGCTAGATTTATTTTGTTAAAAGTACTAAATGGATACCAACTTGACATATGAGAATCGAAATACCTAAATTTTCACTCACGAACATATTCTTGATGATTTGAAAAGCACAATTCAATAAAACACTTGTTGGCGATGTTAGCTAAAAGAACAACTAATCTTGTCAGAAGCCAGTGAAGTAAGCGTTCTGAGTCTTAAATAACTAATTCTTTTTCTTTGTGCTTCAATATGCACTGCCAACGACAGTTTTCTTAGCTGTACGTCATGTGATCATAGTAATATTTATATTGATACTTGAAATTGTTGCTAATAATTCTACCTACCTAATCATCTTATGCCTACCTCAGTCCATTGCCCGCTGTTTTCGCACCTTGTTCATCCAGCACGTCATTCCGCTCTAGCAGAAAAATCTTATTCATAAAAATACCAAAATATTTTTTATATAGATTGTAAGTTAAGTTTCAATATTGTGGGCATTATAAATTCTTCTTAACTTTGATGGGATTTGCGGCTAACCGCAACGTTCCCGGTGGGCACAACCGCAAAATATCGATGTTTTCAAGATTCCCTGGAACAAGTTTGAACGAGGTTAGCGTTGGCTGGTTGGCTATGAGGCTTGTATAGTTGGTATGCATAAGACGATAATGTTATTTGCCTTTGAACTTCAACGTCAACGAAGGTAACTGAATTCGATCAGATATTCCAAGTCATACTGTCAATTCTTGATTAAATATTTGATATGATTAAACGCTGGTCGCACCCCCTTTCGAATAGGTACATAATGTTATAAAGTAAATTTGTATAGAAAAATAAAAATATATATATTTGAGAATTGTGTATTAAATTGTATTGTAGTGCGAATATAATTTTTATTCTGTCCCGTAAATTGGCCCGTTGGTGTAGTGTTAAATTAACATGTTTCCCTGTACATAAAACTGTATTAAAGTACTCAATAGAAGCAGATTTAATAAAGTAATTCATTAAGATTTTTTTTTTAAATTTAAAGAAGCGATAAACTTTAAAAAAAATATAAAAATCTACAATAAAGTTATTCATTATATCAAACCTTGTCCTATATACCAGAAAATCTTAATCTAAGGTTAGCTTGCATACATTGCACTCATAAGCTACTCGTATTGTTGTCAAATACAAATTTCAAACAACTTCTTAATATAAAAAAAGACAATACACACAGTGCGCCATTAAGAATGGGACTTGTCTTGCTTTTTAATAAAACTTGAGAAAGAGAATAGAAAACGAAACTAAACGGGTCACAACAGTGCTGTTATGGATGTGGAATGTAGGTCACCCTGCAGCGCCTAGGTTTGCCTGGCTCGCTCAACGCACTCGTAAAGTACAAGTCAAATATTAAAGCCTTTCGCCCTACGTTTAAAATTTTACGTGCCCACCGAAGTTTTAGGTGTTGTACCTAAAATTAATAGTTTGTGATCTTTCATGTGACGTAATATCATTCCTGTAAACTCCTACGAGGTAAGCGGAGGAGTGAAGTGCACTTCCACGTTTCAACAATAACGATTACGCCCTACTTTGGAATAGATGGTGATGCAATTGCTTATCTTCTGAAAAATATATCCTAGGCGATTCTTGTGAAGCTATTTAAGACATCCGTTCATTTAGTAATTTCGTATTACTAAACGTACCTGATATTTGAAGAATGGAAGGCTTATATTAACCGAATTAACGGATATGAATACTTTTATTCCTAGAATCGTTTTACTACATATTACCATTGTAACATATTTGTTGATTCTCCCTCAATAAAAAAAAAACAAAAGTAAAAGAAATAGCGTTTTTCTAACCAGCCACATGTTCACTTGAATTATCTCGTTTGATATTCGTCTGGGTAAATAATATTAAAAAAAACCATTTTATTGCACAACATGAGATCCACGTCATCGTTTGTATATTTTATGCTTAAGCTATATGAACAGAGTTGATGACAACTATCCAATGCATTAGATAACTAAGAAAATTTCATCAATTCTTTAATGAAAGACCCTGGCTCTGTTTCGCATCCTGAAAGTCTTCGTCTGCAGGTCTAATGGAAATATGATTTTTTATATAGAAGCTGGTTCCACACTTGGTCAAGGTAATTACTATTAGCCTATTATAGTCGACTGTTGCACATGAGACTGAGGCTCAATATGCCCATGTTAGGAATGTGGGTTGACGATTACCGAGCACAGTTTCCCTGTGCTGTGCTTCTGCGCGTAGGTGGCATGGGTATTCACGAGTAGGTATGCTTAGGCAGACCACTCCATACCGTCATTTGCTAGTACCGGGCTATGTCGTCTCTTTACTCCGACATAGGCTCGGAGAATACATTTTTAATCCGCATTCTAGATATTATTTACGAAAATATATGTCACTAGTCATCCCGTGGGTTTTTGTTAACAGGATTATTATTTTTATTGTTATTATCAACTATTAAGTTTCTTATTTTAAGTGATTATGTACTATAATTGTATGTCTTATGAGAAATAAAGATTCTTTTAACATTAGATACCTGTGTATGTTGAGTTTGAATTCGTAACAGGTTGAAGGAGTTTTGGTAACACACAACATTCAAGAGTACAATCAAAGTTGTTTTTTTTGCTCATTAGAAAGAATTGGACGAATTAAACTTTTGCATAGAATTAATCAAAAGAATGAATGGAGGCATTAAAAATTATACAAAAAGCTTACGGGGAAAGTTGAAAACTTTGGGGCAATAAAAAACTAATAAAAGACAGTCTTTTATTTTTTAACGAAAAAATGAAAAAAACATCCGCGCCGCCTCCGGCGAGCGCTGCTGCGTCGTCTCACCGCCATTGTTGAAGCGAGCGCGCTTCATATTAAACATTCATAACGAGACATTTCCGTGACGGTATGCTATCGGAAGATACATTTTAATGTTGATTGTTTCTATTTTTACGTACGTGATACGTAACTTCACGCCTCTAATCTCCGAACAGGTAGGCAAAGGAATGATTCCTATTTTTAAAAACTATTATATCCTTTCCTTAATTCAGATATTTAGTATTTAACCCTTACTTTGATAGTATGTACAGCAATTCGGTAACTCACTTGATTGATTGTATTTACACATTTAATTATATATTAAAATATATAGAACAATGTTCATTAAGCTGAACAACGCCTTATACTAACACTTTCATATATATTTTAATTTGTGCAATGAATCTTATTTATAACGTTGACTATTGTTAATAAGTAATTGTCATTTTTATTACCTATGCTTAAATAAGACCAATAATATTGGCTTTTAAATATTGCGTAAAAATTCATAGCTTTCCGACAAATATTCTTGAGAAGGTATACGTAACTTTTCGCCTGTAATCCCAAAGGGGTAGGCAGAGGAATGCAGAACATTCCCACGATTCACCAGTTACGTTTACATCCCACTATGGAACCAGATTCCGAACCACTACTAGAAATTCTAAATTAGAAAATTTTGAAGTGTTCGACCCGGGAATCGAACCCGGGACCTCCAGATCGGCAGTCGCACATGCAATAAACACTACCAACGAGGCAGTCACAGTTAAATTTTAAAATTCTTTAATTAGGATTAGTGAGGAGATTGGTATAGAACTTGTAATTAAATACCCAGCCTGCTCAGTACGTATCTATGGATAGATGTTTTCACTAAAATCTGTCACAGAAGTAATGTTTCCCTTGAAGACTAATGTCAAATGCAAAAATCGTAAACACATCTGTTTATCGTCTAGGGAAAGGGATAATTTACTAAGAATAATCACAATGTTTTATAATTTTTATCTTCTCCCACCAATTCTTTCTGTATATTAAATATATTTTATAGTATTTAGCATAGGGTCTAATCGGATGCAATCATCGCCCAATTGAGACATTTCTTGCGAATTGTATTTAAAGATTTTTTTCACAAGTATACAACAATAATACTCATTACTCGAACTCCTGGTCTGAATTTCGGCTTATAGATTTTTATTTCACAATAAGAACACGTGAAGTTTACTTAAGAATAAAGTACAGTACCTTACAACTGTTTTATTTGATATAAAAATATAACAAAATGGAATTCGGTTCGATTTTCGAGATGAATAATATTTGGTAAAATTGTAGTAATGTTTTTTAGTTTATTACAATATGGATGACGGAGTTCTATATGAAATAATATGTAGACTGTCGGTATACTTTAATAAGCAAATAAGATTTCTCTAAAACGCAGATATAGCTTGGGGACTAATGTATATAAAATCTAAAAATGTTCTTGTTCTCATATTAACAGAATAACGCAAACCGTCAAATGTGTAAATTCTGTCTATAATTCAGTACGAAGTCCAACTTTTACTTTGGCAGCGATCAGAACACAACGTCTATAAATTTGCCGCAATTACAGATAAAAGTTAAGCAAAATACAGAGTTAAGTAACATCTATACTGAACATGAATAATGAATATATTTAATTTACCAGTTAATTGCGATCTATTTATCATTATTGAACCTTATGATAATTCTTCGTTGTGAGCTGAAAAACGTACCACAGTATCTTCTGTAACCCTCGATTAATATTAAATTAGCGTTATTCCTGTCTCAGTATATTTAAAGAACTCCCAGGGATTTAATTATTTCCCAGTGAATTAAAAATGGCCAACTAACATTGTTAATTAAATTATTATATTATGTTAATACGACGACATAAGAAAAAGCGCGGGAGAAATTTTTCCCCCCATTATTTCTAGACGCTGCTGGAACAAAGGCATCTAGAGCTTTTCATTAATATTAAATAGGTCAGCGTTTAAAGTTCCTCTTGAACGCGTGCAACTGAATAATAACTTAATTTTGTTACCTAAATGAAATCCGCGGTAAATATGAGCGGTGAGTGAACAATCTTTCTGGTTTTATTGCCGGCCGGCCCCATATAAACCATCTATCCATAGACTGGCCCGTTGGTTTACTCATGAACCTGACCGTTAAGGTTCTGGGTGGGATTCTTGCCCATATTTTTTATGACGAAAGAAAGATTATTTGTTTTGGTTCTAGGTATAATATATTGTAAATCTTTAATACTCATTTCCATTCTCTATTCCAGATTTCGCGCAAATATCGGAGAAGTCTAAACTTTGTTAGTTCTTAAATTAGAGTTCAGTTTGAATTAAGATCCAACCCTGTAGGCTGTACTGATCACTTAAGGTCGAGTCGCCTGGATCCTCCCCTCCTCTATGTTACGTAGAGTGTTACACGTGTTAGGGGTGAAATTGTCTCTTGCTCCCCTGTAGTTGGTATTCAGTCAAGTGTGAACGGGCACGTCGATTTTATTCCACTTTGTAATTTACTCAGTGTTTCACCCTCTGGAGTAGTGTGGGTCGTAGAGCATTTATGAATATTGTAAGATATTTATAATCCGGAAGTGTTTTTCTGGAACCTTTGAAAATTTTTGACAAAATAATCAACATTACAACAGTCTCTCTTTTTAAGTTTTCTGTAAATTCCCAATGGGACAATATGAACATTGTGTCCTTGTAATGAGTAGGTCTGAATTTAATTTGAATCAGCGCGAAGCTTCAAACCCTGTAAACTAAATGTGACTGTTTTATATCACGATTTTGGATAGATTTCTTTTATCTTAATTGAGATTAATATTACATAATTAAAGTATGAAATTTTATAACCTTTGCGTACTAGAAAAATAATTAAGCGACGTGGATCATCGCCGTTAAATTATTATGTCACTGAAAGAACCTTTTTTGGCAGAATTCAGATTTTTCAACTTGTTATGATATCGAATCCGGGACGATTCAGCAATTAGCTTTCAAATTTATAATTATAAGGGCGAGACTTGATTAGAACGAAGATAACGGATTGACAGAATAATGAATCGTTAATTCCAAGTGAGATTACTGCGACGGATGGAAGGCTTAATCCCCTTAGAGCCTTATTAACTTTATTAATCGCTGGTTCTAACGCGAAATTTAATTTCGTCTATTATTGAATGTCAATCATAATAATTCAGCCTATTTAGATGATATAAAACTCCTGCGAACTTTTTAATTCCCGGTTAAAGGTTAAACCTATTAGAGGAAGTTACATTATTCGTAACTGCCTCGTCGTGTTTGTTGCAATCGCGATTACCGCTCGCGACGTCCTACCCTAGCTTTAAATTCCAGGTTAGACAGCATTGGGTTTTTTCAACTTGAATTTTCCATTAATTGGAGTGGGGATATATTCCTGGTGTACAGAAATAACCTTACCACGTAGTCCATAATGGCAAGTAAATGTAACTGGTGAAACGTGGGATTATACTATAATACCCTGCCTACCTCTTTTGAGATTTAAGGCGTGATTCTATTTTATCATTCAACACTCAACCTGCCGATATTTGTAATATAAATATACATGCTGTACGGTTCGTTTAATGGAACCCCGCTTATTATAAACGTCACGAGGGAATTTGAATAAGCTAATAGTATGTGGTTTTCGCTGGTTTGATGACGCGGCGGTTCGGATTTGTGAATTGCGGTCATACAGCTACTGAGTAATGGAATAAATGTTGGAGCTTTTACATAAATGTATGGATTCGTTTTATTTGACTGTAACATTCTTTACGAGGTATAAATTAGTATGATCATTAATGATCATCATCAGTATTTGTTTGGGTCTGGATACGATGTAAAATTAGTACCTGTAATAATAAATGAATGTATGTATATGTAATGAATGTTTAATGAATTTATTTTTACGTGCCTTGACGGAATCCTCTAAGTATTTAGAATGTTATGCGTCGTTTACAACAGAAACGGATTGCTTCACTTGATCTCAGAATTAGTCATTAATCATCTTGAATAACCAGGTACATTACTTCCCGACATTTACTCCACGTAGCGACCCTATAACATGTCTGAACTGACCCTTGTTCATCGCGATACAAAATTTTAATTCTCTTATTACATCAGATGTTCGCAGATGTACCTACGCGTACAGAAATATCCAGTGCTCTAGCATCGTCTATTTCTGTGTGTTTGTGTGAACTCATATTATATTTATACGGATATGTGTGTACCAAATGTCTGTATGCACTATTTATATCCGCGCCGACGTGGTTTAGCGCACGTTTCACGTAATATTAGTGTTTTATGCCGTACTGATCAACGGGTTGCGGTTGTGTCTGTGTTTGGTTCTCCTTTCTGGTTATCATTGGTTAATTAAATTTGCCGCTTATCTTTTATGTTTAGGTGACTGAAATTAAATACGTTTATTTCAAAGGAGCACATGAAATTGATGTTGAATTAGTTTCGATATCGATCAAAATTCGCAATGAGTAGACATTTGAAAATTATTAGTTTTTTGCAGTGAAAGTTCTTCAGTCGTTTTCCAAGTGCAGTCTAGATGTTTCGATTCAGTAATATCGTCGTGTTCTCTCAAATTCGAAATTTCGTAACGCTTTCATAATACAAAATATTTATTAATTTATCCCCTCTAATTAACAGCCATGATGTGTAGTGATCGTGAGACTCTTGGAAATTTTGTTTTCCACCAAAATGTATGTACACACACATCTTTACTTAGGTATTTGCTTGCGTTGTTTCGTGAGAAAGACTAATGGCTTAGGCTTTATTTGTCTCCGAGTGTCTCTTTGCAAAGCGACCGTTGTATTTTTTTATCCAGTATGATAAGGAACTAGGTATTATTCCAGTGCGTAAAGCAGCTGATGGTTTTCTCTGTACTTTCAACAGTTTTCCTTCATTGTATTTCTTTTCCTTTCTTTCATTTTAAATCCATACGAATTATCTGAAAATTTGTTTAAAAAAAATCTTTCTTTCATTTAAAATACAAAAGAATGATCTGAAATTTTATTTAAAGAAATATTTACATTCTGATTTGCGTATACGAATGAATAAAAAATGTCAAATTGTAGTTAAAGTTCGCACGAGAAAGCTTCACTGCTGCTTGTAGATTTATTGCAAAAAATCTTGTAGAGTTTGAGACATAGACATAGGCATACCGCCACAGTATAGGTAGTAGAGTATGTGAGAGGTACTATCACACCGGTGAATACCTTCAGTGCTACCTGAGGACAGACGTAGTCTTTCCCAGCAATTACTATTTAGCGTCATCAGTGACACCAGTGACATCAGTGACAGTTTGACACAATGTACATGTTTTTTATATAATTAATATTAACAATTTAGTGCTTTTGTTTGTTTTCTTTCTTGTCACATGTTACATTTAGCATTTGTTGTGTAAATATTACCGAAAATAAAGATTTCTTTCAGAAGTTATACATTTATTTACACATATTATAAATATATAATTATCAATATACATCAAGATCGCTCATAAATGAAGCAATGTTATGAAATATTGAAATTATGTACTTAAATTCCTCGCGTAAGAAGTGGGTTGTAAGGTTGTAACACATTACAGGGTTTCAATGTAGAGTGGTTTATAAGAATATTAGATTGAAACCTTATGAGGAAGTCTTTGGTTATTCTCGTAACGTCTTCCGTTAACGAGCCGTCAACTTCAGTGTCTTTCAGGTCGACACTGATTGACTGACTGACCTTTCAAGATATGTGTCAGATGTACTTCCATCACAGATAATCTTCTGTAAATTTGAAATACGTAAATAATTGCTTCTAGATCCTCTATGCCAATTGTATATACCAGTTTGGCAAAACAAAAACAATATCTAATAATATGTAGAATACTTTCAAGATCTGTCTTCGCTACAATAAGGAAGTTTCGCTACAATAATTACGTTGTAAGGAAATTTGCACATTTAAGAGTTCTCCACATTAAATCCAACGTGTGCCAAATATTCCAACCTGCATTTGACCAGCATGGCAAACTGTGGAACATTAGAACGATAAATGACACAGGACTATGATATTATGTCGGTATTGTGAGTTATTTATGAATAAGAATTTAACTATATTTTGGACCAAATGTCCAGCAAAAAACGGACAATCATATTTTTTTTAAAGAAACCTAGCGTACTCTAAAATATGCATTTCATCACATATTGATGTCTTAAACGTAATCTTCTTTTCCAGGTGCTTGAACTGCTGCCCCGCCATGTGTTAAGTGTAATGTGAGAAGTCAAAATTTAAATAATAATATTAAGAAGTTCAGTGTTTGTGTGATGGTTTGACCGTGCGCTTGACAGATCAAGATGGCGTCGAAAGTTTTGACAGTTGTCTTGCTGGCTGTCATCGGGTGGAACGGTGTTATGGCGGAAAGAGGTAAGAAAATCTTTAATATGCCCACAAATTTAGGTTAAGGTAAATATTTAATAAAAACGGTTTCAATTATTTTTTTAGAAAAGAAATATAATTGACCTTGTTTCATAGACTAAATGGATAGAGTAACAACGAAACAGGACATCGGGGGAAAGTTTTATTGGTAACATAGACGAGTGTTTCAAACGCTGCATTATTATTTTAGTATAAAATTTGAAGCATGAATATAATTTATAAACTGAATATATACTAATTTTTAAATTGTTTCAAATTTGTAATAGGCCTTTTATTTCTTAAGATAAATAATATTCTCATAAATTTATCAAATAAAAAGATCGATGTTAATTACATAGATTATTTATTTATTTATTTATTTATTTATTTATTTAAGGCACACCAACTAAGTACACAAAATAAAGCATTATCACTAA
>DWEI01002465.1:0-14334 GCA_018245875.1 Mysoria ambigua | reverse complement strand
TAAACTCGTATCCTTTTGTACCATTGCTTATTAATTGTTATTAATTAGTTAATTGACTTAGTAATTAGTTAATTGACTTAGTAATTAGTTAATTGACTTAGTAATTAGTTAATTGTCATTTTTTTCTAACTCAATTGGAACGAAAACATTAAATTGAAGCGGTTTATATTTGCATGTTAGAAGAAGCTAGAAGTTAATAAAATAGCTCTTCGGGGATAACAGGCGAGATGTTACGATCCGCATGCCTTTGTGTTATTGTACTATATTTTGTATGTACGTTTATGAATTGTAGTAATATATGAAATGTACAAAATGTGAACTTTATTTTCAGCTTGTGCACAATGATCGGCCTGTTCATGATAACGATGGGCACTGGAGGGATTAAGCCCTGTGTCACGGCGTTTGGCGGCGACCAGTTCACGCTGCCACAGCAGGATAAATATCTGCCGATGTACTTTAGCATACTGTATTTTAACCTTTGTATCGGAAGCCTGATTGCGAAGACTGTGTCACCGATATTGAGATCGGACGTTCATTGCTTTGGGGATAAAGATTGCTACTCACTGGCGTTTGGTGCACCCGGGCTGGTTGTATTGTTGTCAATTGGTAAGTAATTGTCATTACTTTAACCGATATGATTCTACTGTTTTATTGGCTTTGAGGACTACTCTCTTTCAAGCTGAACCAATCAATGGACCCTTTGCTGATCTCATTCAGCCGTTACCCTTGGCTTTTTAAGGTCATTGTAACAATAATTTCGTGTAACTATTTTCTTGTGATTGGACACTATTGTCAATTGTTTTTGCATTTTTATTCGAGTCGAATAAATTTATTTATCATTCGTGTACACTTTAACCGTAATGGGGTACCCGTAACACGCATCCACAGCTCGCCGTATTGGAGGCAAAATTATACGGCTTCAGATTACTGTTATCTTACGTCGACACACCTGATACAATGTTTTAATTATGTTCGTCTCTTTCGTTGTCCACAGTTCAACCACCTTATCTCATAATCATAATTAAAACATTGCGATGACGTTGTACCTTCATTTTTTGTTATCTGACAAATATGGAATTTAATAATTTAATATTTACAGAACAGTTGGATGTAACAGAATGTTGCATAACAGAATTTTTCTTGTGACATCTCAGAGGATATTTCTGTCTAGACGTTAATTCGACTGCTTTAGATTGCTGATGGTCCTGGCGAGTGGTCCTGGATTTTAGTCCCTGTAGGACTTTTTAAAGAATTTATTGTTTAAAAAAATGTGTTTTATTGTTAAACTCAGATTTTACATGCAAAGCACAAAAAAACTTAAATTGATAATTATACGATAGAGATATAAGTATAGAAATATAGATATACGTAGATAAATAGACGATATTATTTTTGGCACACGAGCCTTGGTAATTCATGCGCTTTTGGAAGGTCTTCTCAGGCGCCGTGATTCCATACAAATTTAATAGCTCGCGTTAAATTTGATTTATTCGTATGAAATTATTCCGGGCGTTCATATCAAACGATATGAACGCCTGGCTATGAAGGAAGTAAACGCATTCCCGCACAGACATCACGCTCCATTTAATCGTATTATCCCAAGATACTGTAAAATGTGCTAAATTATAAAGAGTTATTTATTTATTTTATTGCAATATAGTTATATACGTAAAAGAAAACACCTGTCTATATATTAGATGTAACATCACGATTGTATTTCTCTGAAGGGGTAGGCAGAGGAGAACTACACTACTCTGACTACCGTTTCGCGGTATTACGAGCGTGATATTATATGACCATGCGAAAATAACTCAATTCATATTCCTCCCACTTACACGTTCGGTGACGTGCGATCTGCAGACGGTGCGTTCGCTTATCTCCATATATAAGTACAAACGCCAGCTCGAAATAGACGACCTCAGAATAGTTGCGTCTAAATATAATCATAAGGTCGTTTTGTATCTTCCGTTCCTATTATCTGTTTGCACAATGCTGACAATGTTGTCATTTCAATATTTGCGCGCACGAAATGTAATTATTCCAAGCGTAGTCTTTAATAGAGAATAGAATATTTAATATCAATAATAGTGTTTCGACATGCACTGGTCACAAGTAATAGGGATTTCAAATTAGAAAAATCCGACATTACCGGTCCGGGGGATCGAAATAGGGACATTTCGGTCAGCGTTTGCAAACCCTTGATTAAAAAGATAGTCGTCGGTATTATTTCCATGGATTTCTATGGTTGTATACACATAAAAGTCGTCGTTATATGTTGGCCTCTCGTAAATTATTTATTAACAATTCATTAGTGTATCTAACAATTTTAAGAAATTTGTCTATTTAAAAATAATTTCTTTTGATATTAATGATATATTTTTTCATTTCAGTTGTGTTTGTGAGTGCGAGGAAGACCTATGTAGTCAAGAAGCCCGAAGGAAACATTATTATGGAGTTTTTAAAATGTATAAGTGTGAGTTTCGGTAATACACAAATCGCGTGATTACATAACATCTGCTTAAATGTTTACCCCAGGGTATTTGCTACAAAACCTAACCTAGTCCGTATTGTTCTAGCTAACAATTGCGCAGTTCGTATACGATTCTCCATGCGATATACTTTTTGAATCTGTCTATCTAGTCATAAAGAATTGTGAATTGAAACAGATTTAATCTATACTCTTAATAAAGGTCATTGATTTTATATTAACAATTTATTCATGCATTTATTAATTCACTCCTTCATTAATTCATTCGTTTTGATCTTCTATTAATCTAGGGTCGAGAGAAAAAAATGGCGGTAAAAAATTCTTAGTACTTTTTAAAAATGTGAATATAAAACTTTGCCATGTCGCGTTACTAGGTACCTTAGTAGGTGCCATAATGGGGACGTATTACAGTTTGAAAACAGCGAGTATTCAAAAAAAATTGTAAAGTTCCATTGACTGAAACTGATTTCTTTAATTGACTGTCTATTTAATGAACTGGGATGGTCGTTTATTTCAGTTCAATAAACGGTCAGTCGATTGTGAATCATCAATTACACTATGCTTTAATATTGTAATCAATAAATAGGTTTTAAAAACGTATAGGTACTTATTTTTCCCTTAAAAATGTTGCTCCTGATTATCACGGTACTATATTAAAGAATATCAGGGTTATAAAATAAAATTAAAAAAAAAGTTTAAGTTTATATTCAAATAGCATAATAATATTTATAAATACTGATATAAATATTCAAATGCATTTTCAAAACGATTGGTAATACCTTAGTGCTATATAGTATAAAATCGAATAAATGACCGTTTTTTTGGATGATGGTCAATAATGTTCGTTATGAAAAAATGTATGTACCTATTGTGTTTCATTCAATTTTGATTTCTATTTTCCGTTCTGCCGCCGCGACCTATTTATTACACTACCAATTCGCATGCGTAGGTACATATGCTATACACTCACTGATTTAATTCAGCGGAAATGAAGCTTTCTGCGAGCCCCATCGTTTATTATCATGAAGTTTTCCTTCCAGGATCGACGCAAGCTGCAGGTCGAAATTCTCATTAGGTACATGTTCTATAGTTGACCTTTCAATCCAGTCCCATTTTGAAGGAACGGCGTCTGGCTGCCATTTTTAAGTTATTACTCGTAATTATTTCTGCGTCATTGCGTTTTAAATTTCTTTTGAACTTTTCGAGATTTCAACCTTTCACAAGTATAGCTGTGAAAGTTAAGTGGCTGTAAGTAAATGAAAACTCCATAAAACACGCACATGCCTGGCTACTACAATTATGAGTAAAAAAAAAATCACATTGAAATAGAACTCATTCAAATTTTAATTTTAATAAAACATATTAAAATTCTAAAACCGGTAAGCGTTAATACCTATACACACACGTATTTTTCACATGCGCTTTACAGTTAAATAAATAAAGCAATCGAGGCCTGCAAACAGAATTGTAGATCCGCGAGTACAGAACGAGCGAAATAAAAAACAAAAAAGTACATCAATTGTAGCGAGAGACGATATTATTTTATTAATGTTTTTACAAATGAAATAGTGTGAAGTTAACCGTTCACTGGCAAATTATATCTGAACGGTTTTATTGGCGTTACATCACAACTTTAACAAACAGTGCTTTTGACGGACTACTGAGACTTATCGACCCGATCATTTCGAATGCACCAGAAAATACTAATTTGTAAAGTTATTATTGTAATAACGCCTAATCTAATTTCAGGTGATAATAGTCTCTGACCATATTTTGTTTTAGTTGGGGATTAAGAATTTGTTGACGAAGAATCGTAGAGAAAAACAAACGCATTGGCTGGACAGCACGCAAGGGTACTTCGGCAAGACCTTTGTAAGGGATACAAAGAAGACACTGTCGATCTTAACTTTATTCGCTGTTCTGCCAGTGTTTTGGGCTTTATTGGACCAAATGGTAAGTAATTTGGAAAGGTATTAAACGATGCACATGAGATAAAAATAATAGTAAATAACTGTACTAGGCTTTTAAAAATAATTTAACAATATGTATAGTAATTGAGATAGAGGAAATGAATTAGGGGAAATAGAAAAAATTAGTATTTAGAATCTAATCTTATAACTGCTATGCATGGAATGTGCTCTTGAAACTCCTAAAACATCTACTTGGTTAAAAGAAAAGTATGTATAGTCAGAAGAGCGTTACAAATATATTCGTTATTTTGCCACCAATGTACAAGATAGCATGAGTAACTTGTGAAAAATTTAATTGAATTTTTTCGACATAGATTTTTTTATGGTTCTTCAGGGTCTGGATTTGTGCCCGGTGTATGACTATAGATTCACCACCTATTATACAGTGGGACGTAAGCGTAACTGGTCCAATGTGGGACTGTAGCATACCCCATGGTCCATATATTTGACGATTACAAGCTTGATGTTACGTTTACATAACAATATATTTAGTTTCAAAACATTCAAATAACAAACTTATATACGTTGATGTCTATGATAGCCAAATATTAGTAATACTCTCGAAGTATTCAGAGTTGTCTTAAGTTCTGTTTTTCGATTATGTTTTCATATAAATCCAGTTTTAACAATGAAGTTGCGATTCCAACAGAAAATGTTCGTATACGACTTTAAATTCGTTATTAATATAGAATTTAATTACTGTTGAGTCTATAAAATTATACTTTACAGTTTGTGTAGGCATTTTTTAAATTATGTTCGTTTGTTTTCTCATACAGTTTTATATTCGCTATGGCTTAAATGAAAATTGGTGTTTCAGCCGAATCAGCTTAACCAAACTCTGAATGATCTAACATAAAACAATAATTAAGATCATTTGATTTCCCAAAAATATTATGGCCCAACCGTCTAAGCTTCCATTGTTTTCAATTTTATTCAGTAATCCAACTGTAATCAGGATTATGGCAGACCAACATTTTAATAAATCTTTTTCATACGAGCCATTTTCTAATACAAATTTTAGATTTTTCTTTTAGATTATTGTTTGCGTACTGGACATTTTTAAATACTTTAACATTTCATGAAATTTAATACTATGTGTATTTAATACTAAATGTGTATTTGTATTTAATATGCGTGTGTATTTAATACGGTTTTGAAAATCAAATCATTTTTAATAGTGACTCGTATAGATTAAATCTTATTTTATTAAATATTTTAAGTACGCTTATAAGTACGATTACTTTATCAAAACAATACGACACAGTTGAAGAAAAAATGTGCTTCCTTGTAAAACGTGCTTAACGGCAGCATAATAGAATTAATTTCACTCAGCTTTTCTATACAGGAATAAGGAACATTTTGAAGGTAGCAAACGGGTGTACAAATTGAAAACGTCATTTGAAAGGCTCTTTATATAACATAAAAGAACGTTCCTATGAGTTTTTCTATGAGTTTTTCGTAATTTTTCCGAAGAATTATCAAAAATTGGTCCAGCTGAATCATATTGGTACAATAAATTGGTACAATGAGTGTTAGATGTAATATTATTATTTCCAGGGTTCGCGGTGGACGCTTCAAGCTACCAAAATGGACGGCCGGCTCGGCTTCCTCACTGTCAAGCCGGACCAGCTTCAAGTCCTTAGTCCCATATGCGTGTTAATCTTGATCCCGCTGTTCCAGAACGTAGGCCCTTGGTTCTTTTTTATATTATCTATGTTTATTTTAAGTGCTTCCTTCACAATAAATTACCATTACCGTGGTATTTTGAGAATTTACTTATAGTTATTGTTAAGACAATCTTAAAACAGATTTGTATTATCTTTTTTTTGTGGACATATATGTTGATTGGTCCTGTTAACCCTTTGTATAATCTCATTTGACCTTACTTCAACTCTTTGTATATTATCATATGACATTACTTCAAATCTTTGTATAGTATCATAAGATGTTTTTACTAATTATTATTTTTATAGTTACTGTATCCTTACTTGCATAAACGGCGAATACTAGTGAATCCTCTACACAAACTTACCTTGGGCGGTGTGCTGGCGGGAGTGTCTCTTACGGTTTCTGCTGTTGTTGAAATTTATCTTAAAGTGAGTATCAATTTTAGTCTTACTTTCAATTTTGTCTCTTACATATAATGATCATAAGAATAATTTGATGCATTGCTATCCTTCACTATGACCTTTCATCTCTTATTTCTCTTATAGTCACTTCTGTGAACTTCAAATTCATATCCTATAACATAAGAGTTGGCGTAAAGCACTCGTAAAGTAGCTGTTATAATAATTGCAGCATTGTTGCCTGTTTTTAAATCATAAAACATATACCGTCTACCATTTATTTTGCTTTGCGATTATACAACAATTAGACTTATTGCACTCAAAGGAATTCTGTGCGTTGGTTTCTTTTTCAGACGACATATCCCATTTTACCAGAGCCTGGTTTATCTCAGATACGGATATTTAACGGCAACCCTTGCTCAATTTCGATACAAAATGAAGAACTGAACTTAATGTACACGATACCATCTCTTTCACACTTCCTGAAACGGGACATGAGGATGAAAGGGATGGAAAATGTCACGTTCAGCCTTGGTGGTCATTGTATCGAGCCAAGAGACGAAGTGTTGCTTCTTGAAGAAAATAGTGCTATTTCATTTTTTGTGGCTGGCAATGATGTGATACGTTTTAAAGATAATTTAGAGAAGAGTAAATCGGGGCTGCCAGTTGTCAGGTAAGTTTTTAGTATTAATGTATATTAGGGATGTTAAAATACTTAAACGTAACTTACGTATTTTAAACGTATCCTAAACGTCATACATTTTGTGTTACCTACTCTTTTCTATATGGCAATTTTGCAGGGTTCTGATTAAACAGTTTGTTACTAAGAGACTTAATTGTCTGTAAAAATCACTATATTAGATCCATTTAACTGTAGTAAGAAATTTAATTCACTACCTCGTTGGTCGTGTTTGGTGTAAGTGCGATTGTTGATCGAGTGGTTCTGGCTTCAAATCTATGGGTCGAGCACTATTGGATTTTTTTAACAACTTAGAATTTCTACTTTTTCGACACAATGCGCCATGTTGCGATCTACCAGCGCCGAGTTTGGTCACCTCTTACGAAAACACGAGGTCGGAGAATGTACCCTAACTCCGCCTCAATAAGGTCTATATAAGTAAAATAAAGAAAACACTTTCCGTGTCATAAATGAAATAGACGTCAAGACATGTTCGCGTCATTTGTTCAGACATTTGCCTATTGCTTAATGGGGAGTATCTGCGGATTTGTGAAGCTGGAAGGATTTGGACTAAGAATATTGTACACTGTTTCTTTCAACGAAAATAGACGTCAATAAATTTTCCTATTTACTCGTGACATTTCTTAGAATAGTATTTTCATTAATATTCCTTTTTGGAATTCACATTTTTCAAAATATATTTATCATCGTAGGCATTAGATCTTTTCCCTATGCAATTGCGATTAATTCGTTGGAAAATTTGAAATGATACAAATATTTAAGGTTTAGCAAGAAGTTGCTAATTCAAATAAGTGTTATTTTATTTTAAAGTACGTAGTTTCGAAAAAAATGTAGGGTGTGCTGAATATAGTTAAAAACACAGTTCTATATGTTTTATATGACTAACGTATATCTCATAATAAGACTGGCGAGATAATATGATGATATAATAATATAATAACTATATCTTGGGACACCGCGCGCATTTAAACACAATTTATATTGCAATTATAAATTATTAAAATCTATAACCTGGCGTAATATGTATGTATATTACAATACTAAGTACACACTGATGCAAATAATTGCATAGATAAATTCAACAAATACTCGTGATCATCACACAAATATTTGTTTTCGATGGGATTCGAACCCATAATTCTGAGTAGAACAGAAAACGCTAAAAATAGGCCTGTTATTCGTATCCATTTGCTGTTTGTAATAGTGGACTCAAAGAGAATGTTCGTTGTTTTTGAACTCTTATAGCTTTAGGATCTGACAAACACTAATTGACTCATCCTTTATCCTATTAAATTAGAAAATTTTGTAGTGTTCTACCCGGGAATCGAACTCGGGATTTTCCGATCGGTTGTCGCATCTGCAAACAACACGACCAACGAGGCAGTGAAATGATATTAATAAGTAGAATATTAAGAGAATATTAACAATAATATCATAGAAGAGTCATCCGAGCCAGTACTAGAAAATTGAAGTTAGAAAAATAGTAACCGACGCGTGATTTGAACTCAAGACCTCTAGATCGGCAGTCACTTTCAAAACCACTCGATCAACGAGACAATCCAATTTGATAGAGATGTATTTTTCTTATCATCTAACCGTATTTGTTCCCATTTTTTGTATTATCTAACATTTGAAGCACTTTGGAATTTATAAGCGATCTGTCAAGAGGATGTTGAACTTGGTTAGTTACTTCATAAGCGTGATTAAAACCTATATTTTCGTCGGAGATGAATATATAAGCAATTCTGTCAATATAAGAAGATCTCGTATAAGAAGCACGTTATGTTTAAAACCATAACCATATCTGGCATTCGGTAACTAAGCCTACCCGTAATTAATTATTGAGTCGGTTAGACTCACGTATGTTTTTTTAGGAATGGCCCGACTAGTTTCGGACCTATACGAGGTCTTTCCTTATGAGTTTCCGCCGATTGCAGCGAGGTCACTACATACCTATGACTAAATACATACGTGAGTCTAGCCGGCTTAATAATTAATTGTGTGTAACACTCAGGAAACATTTAACAATGAAATAAGCCCACCCAGTAAGGAATCTGGCATGATTATAAAAATAATAATGATGAAGTTCTCAAGTTGATACATGTATACACAAATCAAAAGCAGATGAATATTCTACTGCGAGGTATAAATTTGTTTTTGTTCCCGCTTCACTTTTACGTTTTGCTTTTAACATTTTTGTAACGATGAATAATGAGTGACCTCTCTCTATACTTTTTAAGCCTGTCCATTGGTATTCGTTGCTGTTAGATATGTACGAATGAAATGAGTTGAAATAAAAAAAAATATGGGCATCATTAACTTGTGTGTAAGCATCGCGTTCGTTGTTTAACAAAAAGTGATTTTGTTCAGATCAATAAATTCTAGTATCTGTTAAAATTGTATTTTTTCGACTGCTATTCCAAATAATAATAATAATAATATATACTTAATATGCAACTTTTTGTGGTGAGCAGACATGGAATGCTGAGAGTAGAAAAACGGGATGAGTGCGTTACCTTGTGAGATGCCACGTTCAGTGGTGCACTGACGTTAATTGATCATGATGATATTGATTTAAACGAGCTTGCTTCCTATTGTATTTATAATTGATACATTTAAAAGCGTTGTCAAATTTTATGTCCTTGCTATAGTTTTTGATAACACAACAAAATTCTCATTTAGATTTCTAGTTCAAAACGTAACATCAAATATCACCTTGTATAATGAAAGACGGAACGAAGTGGAGGCGTATGTAAACGGCATATCATCGCAAATAGAGGTTTTCACTTCAAGTTATTCCATACGAGTCAACGGGGAAGACGGGATATTGAGCTGGAGAGTGGCGGGGTATACGCTATACTGATTGATAATTCTGGAAGCATTGTAAGTCATTTTTGCATTTGATTTCGTATCGTATTCTAGGATTCGAGCTCGTTGTCTTGTGTGTGCGGTTTTGTCTTTTATAAGCCGGGTCATTAAGTGTAATAATATTTTTATAATATGTATAATAAAGTATTATTATATTAAAGTCATTATTATACTTCATAACTTGTCCTTTCTTGGGTTTGGGCTTGTTGTTTTGTACGTTATTGTGTTTTCTTTGTCTGTTGTTTTTCATTACTTTTTATGTGGGTTCAATTGTAGTTACCGTCTTCTGGTATTTAGACATTATCCATATTTTATTAAATTGAAGTGATGTATTAGTAATGTATTATTTCGTGTCCGGGACGGAGTAAAAATACATTCCTTGACTTTTGCCGATATACAGGGTGTCGTAAGAGACGGCAAAACCTGGCGGTGGCAGCGTGCGTTAGAGCACGGTCGGTCTAGGCTCAGCTGAATGCCCTGGCCGCGTGTGGGTAACAGCGTGGACCGTGCGAAAAGATATGTTCTGCAATCCCCAATCCGAATGCTCTGCAGCTGATGATGATGATATATTATTTATATGAAACGGTTAGGTCAAAATTGAAAACTAATACCATCTCCGCCTTATCATCCTTTTAGTTAATTCATATCGAAGGTATTTGAGCCAGTTTATTTAATGTTACGAGTGATTAATTCTTAACCACTGTTTTTGTAATGATCAATCACAGTTAACGATATTTTAATTATCATTGCTTTAATTATACTCTGTGCTGTATATGTCTGCTTTTTTGTCGTGTTTTCAGATTTAATTGTAACTTATGTTCTGAGTCATTTCTATTGAGTTATTTCGTCACATGAAAATGGGCGTTGATTGGCACATCAGTTACGATCACCGCTATAAGTTCTCAATTGGGGTCCCCTCTGTCCTTTATAAATTAAACCTTTTTTCGTTAGCTCATATAGCTCGTTAGATCGTATAGAATGATTTTCCAATTCAAAAGTTAGTAGATTTATTGCTTGTAATCCTACCGCGGGTGAAGTGACATTAGCATTTTGATGGGTGACAGCCAGAGCCGAAACTCCCCGAGTTTCCGTATTTCGGGGGACACGTTAAGCGTTTAGTCTTAGTTATTATTATTAAATAAAAGCTTTTAATCTTCTTCGCATTCCGTAAATGCAGTTTTCAAAACATAAAACAGGTGGATTGGAAATTGAGTTGTATATTTGGCATTTCCTATTAAATTAGCTTATAATCTACCCTGGTCAAGCGGGTTAGAGATGGCATAGCATCTCATGGGGATTGTGAGCAAAATCGCTATTTTCAAATCCTATAGGCAGCAGTGAATTAACGCAGATTGATGATAATAATAATTTTCAGTTATAGAGGTGTGTGTGTTTTTAAGAATGTTAACTAAAAATATAATTTCTAATTTCAGAATGCAAAGCTCATAGTGATAACGGCAGCGAACTCTGTGACGATGGCGCTTCTGCTACCTCAATTTATTATCATGTCCATTGCAGAAGTAAGCATTTTGATTTTCAAAGATATCGGAACTTACGTATAAGTGTATTGTCTACTTTTATAAATTAATATATAGACATAGATTCATAGATCGATAGATACATACGTATATATACATATAAATAGATACGTATATACATAGATAGATACATAAATAGATGGATACAGTTATGAAATAACTATAAAGATATCTATAGAGATATGACTGTAGATAGATAACTATATAAATACTTATATAGATAATTATATGTATAGTTAGGAGGCTATAATCTCTTAATGTAGCGACAAAAAATCTATGTATGACGGATGAACGTAATGTAGTGGGAGAGAAAGTAACATGATATATGCTTAGAAAACAGAAATGATGGAACGTTACAATGATAAAATGTAGTCGGACACCTCACGATTGGCCATCTGGTGACAAAATAGACACATAAACAAACAGATACGTACCTTGACACAACTATGAAAACTCAAACTAATCATACAAATATTGGACCGTCGAACTTATTAACTTGAATTAATTATTAAGTTGAATGCAGTTTGCGTTCTTTAGAGGGCAGGCAGAGGGCACTGACTGACAAATGTTTGTTTCGGCATGCATTTGATGAGCTTTTACGTTCATCAGAGTTTTTGTACACTTTTATGATTTAAACAATTTTATTAGAGTTGACAATTAAATTAGACTTTTGATTAAAATATCAGGCAGGCTAGTTCCGAGCTGTACAACGTCGCCGTAGACCAAGTTGTTCTTGTTACGGGTACACATTAAGAACTCGTCCGACACACTACAAGCTAGATGCTCATGTTTTTTATTTTTTAGATTTCTCACGTATTAGACATTATTATGAAGAGCTCATAGTGTATATGTGAAATAGAAATGTCAAATAGTAGCGCAACTGGTGAAATAATTTGATTGATTTGAAATGATTAAAACGTGGGAATGTACGTGGGTGGTATTACATCTTATACATTGGCCATACAAATAAAAGCGTAGACATACAAGAGAAATACTGTTAATGTTTTACATGTTGTAATTTTACGCCTGTAATCCAGTAATGTAAGGGGTAGGCAGAGGAATGCAAGACATTCCCACGATTCATCGGTCATGTTTTACGTCCCACTACGGAATAGTTGGTGAGCCTATTGCCATGCATCGGGCACATGTCCAGATTCCGAACCACTATTAGAAAATCTAAATTAGAAAATTTTGTAGTGTTCGACCCGGGAATCGAACCCGGGACGTCCCGTTCCGCAGTCACACCTGCAACCAACACGACCGACGAGGCAGTCAATTCAAATGGAATGTTTTATGTACGTGTTATAAGTGTTTTATATGTTTTAATATATGAACTCTACATCCTGTTATTTCATAAAAATGTTGTGTAGTAAAAAACTTGTGTGTTGTATAAAGATCGTGTTTCACGAAACAGCGATGTAACTTTGTGGCTTTGTTAATATAATTTGGCGTTATGACAGTTCAAAACTACACGATGCAGTTGTTAAACAAGTTCGTTCTGCTGGAGCGCGGCTAATATGTTGCGGAATATATTTTCTGTTTGCGAAATAGAATTTACTAGAAATTAATTACACGAATATTTTTTAATATTTAATTAATTGTTACAAAATCGAAATGTGAAAACAACGATGAATGTACTAAGCGTGTAAGGTTTGTGAAAATAGAGATATGTGACTTTTGGTGCTGTCTGTCTATCCTCTACCAGACCCGGCGTGGTGGTATAATTATAACATAAGAATTATTATTGTCCATAATATATGTTGAATACTCGTTCATATCACAATTATTAACATTTATTAATTGGACTGTCGTGATATGATATTAAATATATTGTTTTTTTCAGGTACTTTTTGCTGTAACAGGACTGGAATTTGCGTTCAAGGAATCTCCACAGAGTATGAAAGCAGTTATGACTGCTGTGTGGCTTCTTACTGAATCAGTCGGCAACGTTATCATTATAGTGATAACTCGCTTGTTTTTTAATTACACACAGGTCAGTGGTTGTCAATGTTTTACAATAGATAGCGCTGCTCTGAAACATCTTCAAATTTACTCATGAACGTTTCTCCGTTTCAACATTACTACAGCTTAAAAGCGAATAGTTAGCTGAATTTTAAATATCTATTTTTATACATAGTTCTGTTTCTGTTCTAATTTTTAAATATGTATTTGTATTTTCTTTTAGTTTGCATATGATAAAGTGTACTTAATTTTTCTTTGGTAATTATGACATAAATGATCGTTTTTCAATGTTCGACGGCTGTGAGAAACCAATGCTTCGTAGTACGGCGCATTTTTATCATTTTATCTACCTCCCGGACTCATACTTAACAAGAAATAGTACTGATAAAAGAAATTCCTTTTTGTAATTTTGAATTTTAATAAATTCGAATTTTTAATATTCCTTACAAGTTCGCTTCAGTTACGTTTATTTATAATAAAGGTTGGTATAAAAATGTTCAACGAAATTAATTACTTTGTATTTAGAAATACAAAAAGTAGGATTGCTATTATAAATAGGGGCTATTAAAAATAAGCAGCCATAAAAATCCTGCAGTAATTAATTAAACTGTAAGTTAGAATATTTTGTTATATTTCATGACAAATTATACCTCTATAAAACACCGCTCTCCGCTACTCTTTGACTACAAACAAAAGAATACAATATCCGTGATATGGGAATCATGAACGCAAACCTTGTTTT
>DWEI01002464.1:0-14339 GCA_018245875.1 Mysoria ambigua | reverse complement strand
GTCTGGAAAGAAGTTCTAAGATCGATTAAATTAATTAGAGATGGGTTTTTAATAAATATCTTGGAATGTTTTTCTGTATGACCATGTGAACTAGGCAGGGTCTGAATCTGTAGTAACATTGTTGATAAATTAAATATTTACACACATATGTATAAATATATATGTAATTAAATATTGTGTGATTTAGTATAACGTAACTAGTGTTAACGAAATGACGTTTGCATGCAATAATACGCCGTACTGGTTAGAATTGATCATGGAAATGTACCACAATTACATTTTGTAATTCCAGCCAAACGCAGTGTCCCATGATCCCACGAATATTACATATTTCCACATCTGTCTCCATAACTTGCCTTTGATGAGATCGCCCGCGCTGTTACGTCGGCTAGAATATTATTCGGATATTTCGACCTACGCGCACCGAACAGATTAAATTTACTGTGAGATGATCTGAAATTGATTTGACAAGTAATAAAGACGGAGTCGAAAATACACTTTGGATAGATACGTCACCGCTTGCTTAAGTATCGTGAGCGATTACGATTCTCCTATAAAGTATAAAAATATCTTTTTTTATTTCATCAATATTAGTTTTATATATTGTGTTAGGTTTTTAAATATTGTAATGTATTTTATAGGCTGCGTATCACTATAGCGTATCACCTCGTTGACTGAGTGATTGTTAGCATAATTTCTGACTGAGAGGCCGTGCTTTTGATGCCCTGGTTAGACATTATCGGGGTTTCTTAGTTTAGAATACCCAGTGTCAGTGGAGTCTGGGTTTGAGTCCGTTTGTGCATATAGAACGTGATAGGTGATTCGTGCGATGGTACTGCTCTCCTTTGTCTGCCCTTTCGGGAAATATAAGCATGATGGTAATCAACATACCAGTGTATAAATTTATCTTAAATTAATATTATTTCATCATTTGACATTTGGTTTAATTCAGAATACATAATTGCATTGATAATTAACAGTTTTTAACTGTAACATCAATAATTTTGACGGCAATAGTTGTAATTTTACGTCAAATACCGATAACTATTAAGCAATTGGTCAATTTTTATTATGAATTAGTGTCGATCAACTTTTCTAATCGCTCAAGTCGACACTGATTAAGATGTACTGGAGTTTTAACTTTGTTAGCTGCGTGACATATCTGAAGGTGTTCGCAGGGTTCTCCGAAATAAATCAACCTTTTTTATTTGTGCTCCGCGTTCACAAAACATGTGAGTACATAAATAGCTTTTTGTAGAAAAATGCTCGCAATTCAGATGATATAAGGAAATGGGATAAAACAGGGAAATGTTATAAGGAAAATGATTCAAAGTGGGAAATTGCATTTGGTTGCGAGGTTAGCGGCATATGCCGTTTGCGTGTGATAATATATGAATATAGTATTTCCATAATTTCAAAGACGACGTTAACGTATTCTGGAAGGGGTAGGCAGCGTGGGAAAGTACACTTGCACTTTTCAGCAGTTACGTTTACGTCCCACTATAGAATAGGTGGTGAGCTTATTGCCATGCATCGGTCATATATCCAGACTTCGAACCATTACTAGAAAATATAAATTAGAAAATAGTGTAATGTTCGACCCGGGAATCGAATCCGGGACCTTCCGATCGGCTGTCACACTTGCAATCAACACGACCAACGAGGCGGTTATATTTAAAAAAATCAATAGTACTTAATCCGAGAATAGAATCTAGAACTTTTCAATTAGCAGTCGCGCTTGCAGCCACTCGACTACTGAGGCAGGACAATCAACAAATATATAAATACGCGAATTCGCTTACTCACGGCCAAAAATTTCCTTAGAAAAATTCCTAGCGAAAATAAATCTGGTCCATTCTCTTTGCGTTCACCCGAATCTCTTCCTGCTTTTGCTTCTGAATAGATTCGTTAATGTTTATTACGTGTCCTTTGTTTTCGACACAAAAGCTCCTATTGTTCCATGTGAACTCAGGTTTTTTTACGAGCGGACAAATGACGAGGTCGGTGCGTGCGCGTTTAACAGCGCGTTAAAACGCTATTATGAAACCGGGTGAATCTTATAAAACCGGCCATGTAGTCAACCTGACCATTGATCGCTGCGTTTTGTGCTATAGATTGGCCAAATCTCAAAGCAGATGTTGGACGCAGTATCCAAAAAACGCTTCTTTTGAAGTAGTTAAATGAATGTAAGCAGTAGTCACTATATGGGACGCCATTTTAATTGCCCCTTTAATTTTTATATCTGGTTGATACCTTAGAGGTAATAACGTTATTGAGAGATAATCGGACAAAAGTAAGACACCAAGTCCGATAGACATCAATTGTCTCCTTTATGTCTTGGCAGTGTTGCTCGTGACATCGGAAGGCGATTAAGAAAATATCGTAACGACGTCCATTATTGAATTAAAATTCAAGTCTGTACGGAGTAAGGATACATTTACTGACCCAGTGAGATACGCGGGAGACACCCGTGTCGTAAGAGGCGACTGTACTCGGTGTCGGTAGATCGCGGTGTGGCGTGGTCCGTCGACGCTTCGATCTACAATTCACAACCCTCGTGCCCAGCGTAGGGATTGTGGGCTAGCCTCCCAGGGAACGCCTACGTTCAACAGCGGAATGAAACAGACTGATGATGGTGACCGATTTCTCCCTTATAGGAAAAATTGTACTTTATTTTACATTAAAGAAATAACAACAATAAACCAAAAAATATACATCGATAATGTTTCCGCAGATAAAACTTGAACAGATGTTTCTTGAATATGAATAGTTGATTATAGATTGTTGGCAAAATAAATATCGATAGATTGACATTATGTACTTTTAGATGTTTTTGCGGTAAACTAGACTAAATTTTGAACTGCATTTTGGATCATCTGTCTAGGACATGCTTTTAACAGCATTCCGAGTAATCAATCGGTGTTGTTTAGATGCAAAAGTTTTTTACTACTTATTTTTAGGCGATTTTTGATGGGGATAATTCAGACCCGACTTGACCAGACCCAAGCCAAAGTTCTTTTCACCACAAATATCTGAATACACAATATTATTTGAACTCCACGCAGACAATCCTCAGCTCTGCTTTTATTTACCGTGACGAATAAATTGCCGCAATGGCCGGGTGTGTTCAATTTCTCGTTAAATTAACCCGTTATTAAATAAGGAATAATGTTTTTAAAACCCCATTACGCGAATTGCTACAATGGGAAATGTTATTATTGTATAGTCGGGATACTTGCCAGCGGTGATTGCGGAGTGAAGTTGCAAAAGCAAGGGAAAATTTATTTTTATTAAATCACGTTCCATCGTGACTAGGGACTGTTGTCGTGCGTTCGCTCTCTAGAAGTTTCTCGACACATGAAAGGAATAGCTTGTTGTTATTTTTCATAATATGCTTGTTGCATTTGAAGGTCCTTATTGTATTTGGTGTTTATACATAACATTTTTTATTGATATTACAGATTCGACCAGCGTCTAATGCGCACGAAGCCGAAGTACAATGATTAAAACATGATCTTCATTCAGTGTATGTACGTACCTTATAATGAATAAAATAATTTGATTTTGAATTTGAATTTGCAAGCTGCCAATGTGTTCTAAGATAGACTACGTATGCTTAGATAAAGACTTATCATCAGCTGTTCTCCTAAAGGTGTTCCTATGTGTGTTCCATTGAATGTGTGGATTCCATTGTGTGCGTGGATACCATTCCTTGGCCGTTCGCTCTTGTCCACTAATCTAACTAAATCGTTTTGTTAAGCCTCTGTTAAGCTGCTTAGTATGCGCATATATGTGTCTGTATCGCTCAATAACGGCTACTACACTTTTGAAACTCAATATTTTTTTTGTGTCACGCCTTCCTTATATACGGAAATAAAAATAAGCAATTGCTATGTATCTCACATTCGCAGTCACATGAACTTATCTGAAAGAGACTGACATTGGGCCGTGGTGAAGGAATATGATATGCAGACTTACATTTTTATATATCTTATATATTTACAAAGAGTACAAAAAAAACGCAAGGTTAATGTTTTGCGCAGAGTATTCCGGAGACAGCCAAATGTCAGTCCGAGACGGGCCCGTATAACGTCCGCGCCTCGGAACATTTACAAAAATCATCTCCAGTGCCCATAAAAAGCCTTTCAGGGATGAAATATATTATTTATATTTCTTTGTTCAATAGTTGCTTCCCCTTAGATACTCGTTTGACGTCAACGTAGCTATATTTATAACAGTCTGGCTTTTTAATTTGGCTTTTTGTTCAAATCTTAATATCTGATAAAACTGAAGCATTAAATAACACTTATATTTATATTTATGTTATGTGGTTATAAATTTAGAAAGTAGAATTTATAGTTCGTTAAAAAATAGGCAGAGATATTTTGTATTTCTATAATGATTATCAGTTGTCTGCTCCGCATAGCGCAGGCTTTGCCTAATTTTGAATCCAATAGTCGGTTTTGTGATATCTCAAGATTTATATAATTATTAATATAATATATTTTATTTGGGTGTATTTATAGAAACGATGCGTTTAACTTTAACAGGACTATACAACACTGTAAAAAAGGGTTTCCGGTTTTAATTGGTGTAACTTAAAATTGAATATCACTAATTTTTACTCGTTATGAAACCGTAGTCTAACAGTGGTCTTACGTTTTGCGGCTTATAAAATGTTTTGGTGCGATAAATATAATACGCAGAAATTTTATTTATTTCTCGACCAACGGGTGGGCGGGTCGCATTTCTCCGTAATAAGATGGATGATAGTAAATAATGACATTAGTCAAGGATGATATTGTGTTGGTTAACAAATCCTGGGATTCTGCTTAATAATTTATATTTTAATTTTTCTTGTACATATATGCAACCATATTAACGAAACAAAAGGTGCTAATGTGTTCTCTGCCTACCTTGCAAGGGACCTGGCATGTTAATATAATCATAAATAGGAGAAGTAAGACAGACGTAGCCACTATTTCTTATTGAATAGTTTTTTAAATAATATTTGACGGGGTATATGAAAATAGTAGCGGCCCTGGCCGTTACATTGTATCGTATAAATCTGATTTTAAGTATATTCAATCAGTCTATCTATCACTGGCTCAAGTGACAAATGTGGTTTCAGTATATCTCGTGCCGAAGATGAGATAACTCACTCCCGTGTTCTATACTAAGAACTTATCGCCTTAGTACTCTTACCAGTACTAAATAAAACTTGTTTATGTTTTCTTCTCAGGTTCAGCTCGTAATTGAATAAAGCTACAAAAATTATATTATTTAAAAATGAAATTTATGAAAGACGTTGTTTAGTACAATTAAATTATAAAACTAATTTTTGCTCTTAAGAGCTGACGGATAAAATCTTGTAAATAATAAAAGTGAAACGGTGCTTTAATTGAATTCATTTCTAGAATGAATTATTTTGGCTTTCTGTTTATGTAAATAAATTATTTAATACCAGATCTTGTCTGCCAACACTGAATGATATATTGCAGTTGTAACGAAAACTTTAATTTAATTTGCTCTTGTAGCACAAGGTGGAAATTTCGAAAATTTCAGTCGTTGTTGTAATTTCAAATTAAATTTGCGTTTAAGTTTAACACACATTGTTAATTTGTTTCTGTTTTGTTGTACTTAAAAGAGCCTTGTACTTAAAAGAAGTTGGTGTACGGGTTTAATATTATAAAAAAATAACACTGAAAATGTTTTAATGCCATTAACGAAACAAATTTTGTCGCTGGGGATCTTAATTTTAATCAGATTCTGTAATTTAACGGCCTTCAACCTCCTAACTTTGAGAGGAGAATCGTGTTTACCGGTGGAACAATAAAAACGGTGCATGACGATAATGATTTATAATAATGAAGTTGTCGTATTAACATCATATTATTAGCTCATTTTCGTGTTGGTTGCAAGTGCGACTGCCGATAGGTAGTTCTTGGGTTCAAATCCCTGTTCGGGCACTGCTGGATGTTCTAATTTCGGTTTCCTAGTAGTGGCTCGGAGTCTAGAAATGCGACGGATGGATGAAATAGGTCTACCTCACCTATTCCACAGTGGGACATAAACATAACTGATGAAATTTGGGAATGTACTACACTTCTCTGCCGATCTTTACGAGGATTACGGGCGTGATGGTACATTTTTTTTATTAATTTTGTGTTCTTGTCATTTTTATTGTCTCATAAAATACTTTTACCTGTTTACAACAGTGCGTTTTAAGTTTTAAATATCATTTACTACAACGGTGAAGGAAAACTTAGTGAGGAAATTTGCGCACCTTAAAGTTCCGAAAAGTCGTGTGAAGTATCCCAACTCGCACTTAGCTAGCATGGCAGACTATGACCTTAACCCTCCCATTATGAGAGGAGACCAATGTTAAACAGTGAACCGATAGAAGGGTCGAGAAACAGAAATAAAACGCAAATTAATCCGCAGCGACACTTGAAAACGAGATCGCGCACGACGCTTAAACTGATTGCAACCAAATGCAGTTCAATTTTGAGAATGGTATAAAGCAATTTTCGGCTCGTTACAGCACAAAGGCACAAATCACACGCGAATTAGGTTACGTATTGAATAGACAAGCTTATTTGGAAATTCGCTTCAAATTCCTCGAATATGCACGAAGGGAATACAACCAATGAATGAGATGCGTGAATGAAATTTGGCAACGTAAATTGTGTGGAGCAAATTAAACATACTGCAGTTTAAGAATCAATTAGGCAGTTAATGGGTTCGGTATACTTATGGAAGTCCTAGTATCTCATATTCCATATGTATTGTCTTTCTAATTGTTATAAATCTAATTATAATTAGCGAAATAATTATCAATCATAAGCATTGTTATTAGCTAAGTCCCGTCCTTATTCCAATCTTTCAACATAATTTTCTTAAACGTTTCAATGAATTAAGTCGAATGATTAATGATATTCAAGCAAAGGCGTCGTTTCTGGAATTATGCTGTTATCGATATTGCTTCTGGTGCTTATCACATGATCAAAAAACGCTAATCGTTTAGAGATAAAAAATTATATTTGCTCTTGCACGGAGCGAGATATTGTATGTAAAACATATCTGTTGAAGGTTTATAAATACAACTTTTTAAAGGTCAGTTAACATACATAAAAACAAAACAGCCTAGGACGACGTATAGAATCACTGAAACTCATTTTTTTCAGTCTCAGCTAAGGACACTTCATGTTACCAATTGTCACTTCTAGAGGGATTTAATTCGTTATTTTTTTTAACATATCAAGATTTACAAGTTTTTTCATTGCTCTTTAAAACTCGAACGCATGATTTTCACATCTACAGTTTACAATTGTAATAAAATGCGTGGTATTTATCCAATGTCTCTCTACTTGTAAATTTTTACTTGAGGTTCTTGTCGAACTAACATCGTGTTTATATTCGTACGTTTAATTTGTTTTCTCATCTTTAGTGACACGCCGCGTCATTCATATCACATCAAAGCCTGAAGAAAAATCTACAAATCAACTAACTCATTACAGAGATTGCTTTGACATTCATGAATTGCGCGAAGACGCAAACCAATTTCAATCTTAACTAGGATATGCACGCGGCTTCGTCTTTCCTGTGAATAATTAAGTTCTATTAAAGACGCTTGCCTTATGTCTCCATTAATCTGGTTGAGTGTAAAGCATGTATTAAATTGATTATGTTAAGATTTATCATTTGTTGAAGGTCGATCAAACTGATATTTGTTTTGTATGTGTGTGTTCTGAAAGCTACCTACAAATACGAATGGGTGTCCTCATAAAATGAGTGAGGATCGCATGTCCAACTGTGGGATTGTATGTCCAGCTGTTCGAATGCAGTATAAAACAGATTAGAAGTCAGGCTGACTGAAGAGCCGGACGGATGTTTTACAAAATAGATGAAGTGAGCGGAGTAATTTGAAAATTTTCAATCGAGTTCAGTGTTCAGCGTTATTAGTAGTACAGTCATATAACACTCATAGGATCAATTTGCTAACATTTGGTAATGCGTATGTTGTATACAAACGTTAAATGAAATCTATTCTACGTACCAGAAAGGGTAAAGGTTTGGAAACATTTTACGTATCAGTCAGAGAGATACTTATTTCTCTCAATGGGTAATCTTTTTTCTACTTTTTACTTTTAATCACCAACCTATATTATAATTAAACAGATGGAAAGAAAGATATTGAATTTTATTATTCTATAAATATCATAACCATATCAAATAGATTTGAATTTTAGATTCAACCTCAGATATTGAAATTTCTTTGTGAATCAACATTATAAGACGCGCGTGTATTATAATGAAGATGGTCCACGGAATAGATTTTAATAATTTGATATTCAGTTATATATTAAATATTTTAATAACTTAATGAAACTAAGCGCTGACAACAATAAATAGAGTTCAATGTTTATAAATAAAAATAAACGAGTGAATGAGTATTTAATTTAGACAGGCTTATCTCATCTAATATTTCATTCATTCATTTAATAGCTTTCTATGCGATTTTCTTTAGAGTGTATCGGGCACATAGACTTAATATACAGAAAGAATAGGCGAGCTATAAGCGCGTAAGTGAAAATGAATATTAATAAATATATAAAGTATAATACAGTAATATGTTTCTCGTGGTCCCGCTCGAGTCCTCCCTCGCTGCTAGCTCGCTGTGATTGACGCGAACACTTCGCGCCGCGCGTCCCCGCGGACGTCGAGCCCAACACTATTATCTTACAGACAACAGTACTGTATATATGTATATTCGTTCCACTAACTCCTTTGTTTATTTTACTTTCGTGTTATCCGTTTCTGTTTTCGTTTCGTGTTATATTTATGTTTGTGGAAATCGACATATCGTACGTGGTGTTCAGAATTGCTTTATGTTAAACCAATATATCGCTTTTTGTCTTATCCTTTAGAGAAAGAACTGTATACTGGCTACAGTGTATCGTAAGAGATTATTATATTGAGTAATTTTATGCATTAAATTTATTTTTTATTTTTGTACTAATTTATTTTTATTTTTTATTTTTATTTATTGTTATTTTTATTTATTTTTGTACTTATTTATTTTTATACCAACTTATTTATTTTTGTACTAATTATTGTACTGAAAATTTAATTAAAATGAGCATTAAAAATTCTAAAGATTAAATAAATCACGGTTCTTTTCAGAGAATTTGGTCATATAAATTCTACTGTTATAAAACGTAGTGTTACCAACAGAACCTTTGGTGGGCGGAACCTTTCCATTAAATTAACTAACTCGATTAAATAATAATAGATTCTGTCCAAACTAAGTTGAGAGGGGCGCGCGGGGACACTTTGTTTGTTTTTGTACGATGGACTTGTGGAGTTCATGTGGTTGTTTCAAATTGCACGCGACGTTTATAATTGCATTTATACATACAGTTGGAGATGTATCAGTGAATGAAATAAAATTGCGACCTATTTATTGAAAGATGGTACGTAGTAGCGATCGCCAAGTCCAAAAACTCATCTAAGTCGACTAATTAAGTTAGATACAGGCTAAAGAGGGAATCAAAAGTCGCTAAAACTCCGTCTATCTTATTGATAAATGGAGACTAAATATGCTAGATCTGGAAGGATAAATACATACATGTGTGGCTTGTATGGAATTTGGTGGTATGTATGGTATGTAAATATAGGTAGTACTTGGTATTTCTTGATTAATCTATAAGGACGTGAAAATTTAAGTTATTTTGCTATAAATGTGAAAAAATGTCCAATTTTCTTTCCCTTAAAATGGGTCCCTAAAATAAGGTTGTCTGGAAAAAATCTGTCTATTCACGAGAAGCTTGCCTATTGCTCTTACTTTAGTTTTAGTTTTCTCTTTTATGGTACTCGATAAATTGTATTGTATTTTATTTGCTTGGAAATGTTATGTATTAAATTAAAGTATTGTATTGTATGTATTAAATTAAAGTATTGTATTGTATGTATTAAATTAAAGTATGTATTAAAGTAAGCAAAAGATAACGTTATAATATGAGATGTACTCACCACCTATTTTATAGTGGGATGTAAACGTAACTGGTGAATCGTGGGAATGTTCTGTATTCTTCTGCATGAAAACACTTTAAAAGCTTAGTAAAACACATTAAAAGATTAGGAATAATTGAACTGCAAGGTATCCAAGTTTCCTCACGATGTTTTCCTTCACCGTTATAGCAAGTGATATTTAAACTTAAAACGCACATTTTTAAGAACAACACATTAAAATTACACGACGAAATATATTATACACACTGTCTATTTTCGTAAGCGTAACAAATCACTAGATTAGGCAAATCTGCGATTTATTGCAATATCGTTGTATTGTTTTATCTATTGTTTGCTTAGGGCTAAACGGTATTGTAGCAGGGCCCTCTGAATTGCCGCCTCATGGAATTCAAGTTTATAAGCTTTGTTATTGAAACCTATTGATTGAAAGCGGGAATTTAAACGGTGGTATGTTTATTGAGCGAGATTGATTTGTAGTGTCATATTTGAAATGCCGAAGGATCCTTATATTTATTTGTTTTTGCAATTATAGTACATGTGTATATGTAGGAAACGATATAATTATGAGTTGAAGCACAAGGATGCAATGGAAAAAATATTTTTTTCTTAAACTTTTTTGTACACAATTTTTGTACACGGGATTTCTGTTAAAGTGTGAAATATCAAGGAAAAACATAGTGAGATATCATAAGGAAATTAGTCAATGTTTATTATTGTTCGATTTTATATGATAGGTAGTACATAAGAACAAAATAATTGCTTTCTGATTAATATGTATCTTTATAGAAATACGTAAAATACTGTACTGATTTTAATGAAATTTACTATTTAATTCTGAAGGTAGAGAGTAGGAGGAATATTACGTTCAGCCTATTATAATTTTCGTAACAAAAGCGGGTACTTCTCGCGCAAACTGAGTTCTCACGGCGGGCAGTGAGTTAATAATAAATAAAATGTTCTTTAAAAATGATTAAAGGAAAAGTTTGAAAGCTGTAAAATTATGAAACTAATTTTAATCACAATTTTTTTTAATTTTTTAATAACGCCCAATAGGCCGGCCATGTCGTTTTTCAATTTAATTTCAATATGAGATTTTTATATAATATTCTGTTAATTAAATACAATATTTACCCCTAAAGACATTGGTATAAATCGGTTCTTTGTGGTAACCTAACACGATTGGAGGCACATCTAATCAATTCAGCTAAGTAATTTCCAAATTATAACTGACAATAGGCTTTATACAAATAATGGAATCCATTAAACAGAATTTTCAAAGGGAGTAATTTAAACATCTTGGTTACAAAATATTAATCACAAAATCTCCTATCGACAATATTTAATTAAGATTAGTATATTATTGAAAGTAATAAAAATTGCCAAATGAAATTCAAATTTATAACACATACTCGTATATCTGGTAACTTAGATTGATTATTATCATCAGTGCGGCTGAGTACACCTGCGTTGTTACGCACAATAACCGTACCGCAAGACGGTTGCGGTACTGCTAATATGCCCGCATATTGCGGGGAACCCTAACCAATATGCTTATTATCATATCGTGCAATATGAAGGAAATGATACAGAAACAGGTATTAACAGGCAACAAATAGTGCGTATCCGTGAAAACATCGTGAGGAATTGATTTTTATTGTTTATCGTCTTATATTGTTTATTTGTCTTTCTAATTCTCAGACGACCCGAGTTCAAATGAAAAAGGCTGATAAAATATTATTGGCTATAATTGAGTAACAAGTGTATGGAACATGTTCAAAGCGATACAGCAATAATTCTATTCACAAGTTGCACCTGAGGTGGCGCGCGATTCGAAATAGAGACAATAATCGAACGTGACGTCATCTACGTGGTTGACATTATGCAAAATTTTGCGGCTACTGCGAAACTTCTTTTACTATGCCCTTTTTATTATTAATTTAACCGCTACAGTATATTATACATATATGATGTTGGTTTCGGTTGCAATTTATGACACAGTTTAGTTAAAACGTGAATGGTTAAACTTGTGTTGTAACTAATGTTGTAGAGGTCTTAAAATGAGACACAAGTGAAACAGCAGTGGTGTGTGTTCTTCGATTTATATGTGTTTATAATGAAAACAAAAAATAATAGGTAATAATGTCTATTGAACTCCATTGTCTACAAATAAACAAAGCCCACAAACGCTAAACATAGCGGCTGAACATACAGTACACAGGTAAACATTCGGTATATAAAAGAATTTTTTTTTCACAATTATAAAAAGGAATCATAAAAGAATAAAACCAGTATATTTAAATACGTATCGTTTTCATAACAGATACACACGGTACCTGCCAAAACAATACACGTACGATTGTGATATGTTAGCCGTTAGTGTTTTTAAAGCGAGTTCAACGAACTTCTCCTTGAATTGTTGATAATAAGCCCCTTTGACAGAGCACCCGTACGTGGCAAAATTATATTTATCATTATTACATCAACCAATTTAATAATTATTGTTTTCATCAGCGAGTATATGTAGCCGGGTTGTCGTTGATAATTCAATTAACTAACAAGGCCCATCAATTTCCTTTGTTTCGTGCCTTTTAATGACAAAGGAAATAGGTTGTCGTTCTGTCAGTGGAGAGGAAGTTTGAAGTATCTTAACTAAATGATAATGTTTACGAAGTTTTAATAAAATAATTATGAAATGTTGTCAAGGGTATAACAATGAAATTGTTATGAGTTATGACTTGAAATTTATATGACAATGAAGTCGGTTGAATGCGGTACACTGATATCTTCCTGTTGAATGAGACGACCTATCTGTGCTTAAAAGTACTGCGAGACAAGGGTTGTAACAAAATGTCGTTAATGTTTAATAGTTTTCAAGAAGTTTTTTTATACCGAAACAATCATAGTGTAAAAGCTTATATTAAGGTCTTTCACTTCGATGACTGTTTCGGCAACGCTTTGTGGCAGACATTCCGAAGCCCGCCACCAGTGCAGAAGCATACCATGAGGGAGGTTCTTGTGAGGTAACAATACCACATATCACGGTCTCGCTCTGTGCCCTATTTAAACATTTCCCCTACACATCTATAATAAGGGGTATGTTTATTATATCTAAATGAATATTAATATGAAACTCCATTTAATATTGTTAAACTCCCCAAACATTTGTCTGCGCAAGGCTTAGTTGTACACTTGCTGTACTGAAGCTACAACCTACTACATTTACTAAATGAAAAACACATTTTAATTAAACAATTCTTGTGTCCTACTGCGCTTTTGGTGTGTCAGTTTGGTTTGGCAGTGTCAAGGTATTCATATATTATGGCTATATGAAACCGCTGTGTATCTATATAATGAAAGCACTAATAAACTTATGTTAACTGACATTCCAAAATAATTTGTTGTTTTTTAAAATCATTTATTAAAAGTTTAATCATTTATTATAAGTTACTTATTACTGGTTGTAAATTTTAAAATGCTTATTGGTAGTTAGTTACTGTGTACGGACGGTAGTAACCATTGTGAGTGCTATCTGCTTGGATACCACTCTTGTTACAAAGAAAAATATTAAGAACAATCCCCATTCTACCCCTTTAAAGAGTCATAGGCGTGATGTTATATTACATAAAGAACCTTTTTGTTTAACAACTCCCTGTAAGGTTGCAGTTCGCGCTGTCGTCGGCCTTCTAAAGCGAATTTACTTAAAATTCAAGATGCGACGTCCATACTCGTAATTACACATTCCAGCACGACTCCGCTTTGTTGGAATAAACTTATCATTTGGCCTTTGAGCTACGAGATTTTATTTGCGCGCCGACGAATCCAATATTATGAAAGTGAGACGACATTTTTGGAATGAGTTTGCTTCATTGCTTACAATATATGCCATTATCGACCTGTATCTGTCCGTCGTTGGAAATAAGTCTCCGCAACTGAGTGTCGTTGTGCACGACATACGTAGGATATTTTTAGTCACTGCTACTAGTATATATAGGACACATAGGATATTTTTAGTCACTACTACTACTAGTATACTAGTAGTATACTACTAGTATACTACTAGTAAACTGCTCGTATACTACTAGAATACTACTCATATACTACTAGTATTCTACTAGTAATATACTAGTATAATACTAGTATAATGCTCGTATACTACTCGTATACCTCTAGGATACTACTCGTATGCTACTAGTATAATGCTCGTATACTACTCGTATACCACTAGGATACTACTCGTATACTACTAGTAATATACTAGTATAATAGTAGTGTACTATTATACATAGGCCATATTGTACCGCGAC
>DWEI01002463.1:0-14342 GCA_018245875.1 Mysoria ambigua | reverse complement strand
GTGTTCTGCATTCCTCTGCCTACGCCTGTCTCTTCGAGGATTACAGGCGTGAAGTTACGTTTTTTAGAAGTCGTTGTTTAGAAAAGAAAGATTTTTTTAACGACGACTACTTGGTAGATAACCTATGAGTTTCGTTTACTGTCCACTGTGTAGACATTTGCCAGTGACGACATATCTCCAACAAACTGACACTAACATATGTAAGAGTTGACCGCACTCAACGTTGCTTAACATTTCATATCGTTTACAATCATCAACGCATCAGAGCCATCGACACTATTTATTGGTACGATTGCTAATATGAAATCACTCGAGACCATAAATAATGTTAAATCGAACTAAAAAAGCATTTATCACGAAAATAATACTGTCCGTAATGCACCTAACAGATTGTACGATTGCTCATAATATTTCATTATTAATACACGATATAAAAACAAGACAATCGTACTATAGAATAGACAGAAGGAAAAACAACCAGTCACAGTCTAATTATTGTAGCTTGCGTTGATTCATAGATTACGCATTTGTGTGGAGATGTTATAAAATTTAATGCTGCATTAACTTAAATTATATTAACATTATTAAAATAAATTAGTGCTGTTATTTCGAATTTAATAATAACTTACGTCGATTCATGAACATACGTTATAATGTGTAATGCTGAAACTACTTACGTTATAATTAATATATTTTACTATTTCTAAGTAAATAATGCCTAAGTCACGTTGATTCATACAGTTCAACACTTTGTAATGTTATGAAACGTTGTGCTACAATTGCTGTGTGCTGTTTGATGGACAAACAAGATGGAACAGATAAAATATTACAAAATGTTCAGTGCATACACAGAATTTTTGATGCTGTTTTATTGACATCATAAAAATACAAATTGACTAATAACTGTGCAATAATAAATTAGTTAAGTACTTTTGTTCATCAGACAAACATTTTTCCGAGTTTAATCGAAGCTACAGCCCCTGGCTCTGCGGTCAGACACAGATTTGACTGACTGACTGTTGACTGCCTCTTTGGTCGAGTGGTTGCGAGCGTGTTCCATCCAGAGGTTCTGGGATCAAATCCCGGGTCGAATGCTATTTGGTTCGTAGTCTGGATATGTAACTTCTGTGTCCGGATTTGGCAATAAGTTCAAAACACCTATTCCATAGCAGGACGTAGGTATACCTCACTAGTGAAACATGGAAGTGTTTTACTTTCCTCTGCCTACCTCCGCGGACATTACCAGCGGAATGTTACGTACATTTGTTTTAATGTTTTTCGAATGTCGTGATCGGTGCCTGGAGTTTTTCTATAGCTGACATAACAAGTGACCTTATGAAGTATTCAGTGTAGGTAGAAATGGCACGCCGGGTCAGTGGGGCATATGTTCTGCTAATTGTTAGGTATTATAAATTTACTAAAGAATGTTTCAACCCCTATTGCCAGTTCTGACTGACCAACGCGCCAGTCATATATATCTACGGCAAACTGAACACGCGTTTGTTCGTGTACCTGATTAGCTGACGCCCGAACCTCCAGCCGGCTAGCGACCGCAGCGCCGAGTAATTTGGCTAATGTTTGAGCGAACGGCGATGTTGTAGAACTTCACGCTTAGTAAGTTAGCGGGCTGCCGATGTCGGCAATATGTAAATAAATGAATCGACGAATTTAGTTGATGTTATAAAAGTATTATTGTTTTGTATATTATATTATTTGCTTCATTGCTCAGCGAAAGTTCTGGCTCTTTCCCGTATGAAATTCTTTCGCTATATAGGTGTGTTCGGTTTGTGGGTTCGATTCCACACACGACAAAGATTTCTGGGCGTGAAAATAAGCTACGTAGTTTGCTGTATATTTTATATACATCATCAGCTGTCCGACAATTTACTTCCTAATCGTGAATAAATAGACATCGAGAGCTAATCGAGAAGTATACAGCTGGTAGACAGTAAGATTCTTCTGGCACATAACAAGGTTATGCGGCATCTTGTTATTCTCTGTCTGCCGATCGATTTTGTATAGGAACACGTGTCTAATTCAAGTGCGTCTTTGTAGCTCCACACAGACTTACAGAAAGAACTATATTATATCATTTTATTGTCATCCTAGATCCTTTACAGCGTAGGCAGAGAGCAGCGAGTGCCAAATATATGTACCTTTACAGACCTAACGAATGTTTTCTACATATAGGATTCTATAGACACATGCAAATAAAAAAATTTCTGATCTATTTTCTCTATCATAACAAATTTTGAAAATTCATATACACACAATCACCTCGGTTTTCCGTATTGGAAAAGGTTTGATAACAAAACGAATTGTAAAAGTAAAAAGTTACTCATCGACACATAACCAACCGTACGTTGTTATGATTCATTGTTTCAAACTATTGGATTGTACAATAGCACTTCAATTGTAAATGGTACTGAATATATCTGTATTGCCTCTTTGATATAGTGGTTGCAAACGCTACTGGCAGTCGCGAGGTCAAAATCCCGGGTCGAGAACCTACTACTGGATTTTACTAACTTAGAATTGCCAGTTATAATTTGTAGTAGTGGCTCAAAGTCTGGATTTGTGCCCGGTATGTGGCAATAGGAACTTAAACATAATTAATGGAACGTGGGGGGTGTATTGAAATCCTCGCCTATCTCTACGGGGATTACGGACGTGACGTCACGTGTTACAGTTTTGATTTATGAATAGATATATAAGAAGTACGAGAGGTCCGTCAGGATGGGAATCTTTCGCATTTGGTGTTCTCGGCGTACCCCGTAAAGAACTAGGTTTTGACATTATCGTAATAATAATGCCTATAATACTATATTCATGTGTTTATGTTTGTGTAACCTTTACAAGTCAAATAGAATCCCTCGATGTACAAAGTTAAATAACAGCGGGTCAAAAACACGTTTGGCATTTCGGCAACCGCTGGCGTCGAAGATTGATGGCCGGCTCCGGAACAAATTAAGTGCTTTAACCGTTTGATGTGCGACTACCTATATATGATCTACAGTGGATAAACATAAATCTGTATTTCCTCGAAGGAGTAAGCAGAGGAGTGGAGTGCGCTCCCACGGTTCACCAGTTACGTTTTACGTGCAATCAAAAGTGAGCCTGATGATCTGTGCCGGGCATAAATCAAAAATTACTACGGAGAATTTCCAAGCTATATAAACCTAATTGTACGTTGCCCGAACAAGAAGACGAATCCAGGGCCTGTCTTCATTGCATCTACTCGACGTATGCGACAGTCAAATTTGATCATATTTTTATACCTATTTTTTATTACAATAAAAAATACCTGTTCCATTACTTAATAATACTTTATTCACGTGTAAAATAAAATCTTGACAAATATTTTCTACTATCGTCAGCGAAATGGTGAATCATTTTTTTTCATACAAACTTAACACGCCTTAAGTTAATAAGGTTACCAGTAATGGCCCACGGAAGCTAGATTTCCATCAGACCTTGGTAGAACGGAAAGCCTGAGCCTTGGCATCGGCATGTAGGGTTCAAGGGCGCTGCCGAGTGAGATTAACAAGGGCATGGAAAGAAATAACGTCGAGTCAGCAATACATTTATGCGGCAGTAATATAGCAATTTGAATAATAAATATTTCCGTTATTTATATTTTCTTTACAAATCCGTAAGGTTTGCTAGAGTACTAGAGGCTTTCTACTTACCCCGTAAGAGTCACGGCGTGGTGATGTAACATACATTTTTTATTTATAACAAAATGTCGTCCGCAACAACGCTTAGAATTTAACGAACGTTGACCACCCTGCGTGACCATTGTTAATTGACGTACGCGTGTAACGTTAACGAACAGTCTTCAACACCCGACCTTACGTAAGTATCACTTGCTGCAGCGGTGAAGAGAGACATCTTAGAATCATCTTGGTTATTTATAACGTTCCTTAAGTCTATCCATGTGGAAACGGAGAAATAGATTGAATTATTATCTTACTATATGGTCAAGATATTACGAGGTAGGCAGAAACTACTGACTGCCAGGTATCTCCATTCTTACAGAACTGACCTGTTTCTGTATATTCATGTCATTCTTTCTAAACAAAGATTTGTAAGGTCCAGAAGGGGGATGGAATGTGTATGTCAGAAAAGCGGTGATTCACGGCTATACCCTTTTGATATATCTTTTTTTCAAGCCATTGACCTCGGCGGACGAACGCGACCGGACCTGATCGTATTTCGCGCACGCAGCCTCTCTCGTGATGTTGTTTTAGTGTCAATTGCCCCATTCCCTTTAAAGTTTCTAACATAATTGTACTACAATTTTTAAGTTACTCCCTGCCTCGCTGTTCTTGTTGGTTGCAAGCGCGACTGTCGGTCCTGAGCTCTAATCACGGCTGGGGAGCTATTGGATTTTTCTAACTTAGATCTTTTAGCAGAGGCTCGGAGCCTGGATGTTTGCCTGGTGTATACTGTGTATATCCCTGGTATATGTAGACACACCACCTGTTGATTATATTAATCCCGCCTGTAATACACACAGACAGAGGAGTGTTATACACTCCCATGTTTGACCACTTACGCTTGCGTCCAACTGTGAAACGTAACGTATATTCAAGCAAGATTTCATGAGAATCATGTAGTATTGTTGAAACCCAAGATATGTAATCACTATCGAAGGATACTTTTAATAAACTTATGTACACACTACGTAAAGTCTCGAAAGCCATGCAAGTTGTATGTATCTTGTTATAGAAAAATCAATTGTGAAGTATTATTGTTGGATAACTGTTATTTGTTACGAATACCGCTTACACGTTGAATAACCACCCTGGGTTGATATTGACAGAAAATGTTTCTAGGCGTTAAGTCAAATCGGCGCTTTGTTTAAACTACCTTTAGGTAGAACAATAAAGAACAAATAATAAAAACGTAAAAAGTACGTTTGGAATACAATATTGTTTTTTGCGTAAGTTTGACTGACTTTGCCTCTTGGAATAAATTTTGAGTATAAGAATATTCCTTATGTAACAATTTCCTAATCCTTATCAAACTATTTCTCAAATGCAACAACAGTCTATTTATAATTCACCTCATTGTCTCAGAACTTTAAACAAAACAACCTCAAAGACGTATGAACAAAGACAATTAAGGATAATAATACCGGGCCGGTCTCAGATCTCTTGCTTGCACCAATTAATGCGAGATTGTTCTTAATTGGACGCTGCGGGTCGTCGCACCCTGCCGCACCGAATTGACACATTAAACCTTGATAGTATGTCTCTGTTGTGTACACTGAACAAGGAGCTCTTGTGTTGGAGCCAACGCGGTGTCAAGTTACACGTTGATTTACTTCTTATTAACGTTGGAAAGCACGCGTAGCGAATCTACTTTATATTACTGGTTGCTTGGTTCGGATCACTAATCGGCTGCCCAGCGTGGGGATTGTGGGCAAAAACCACGTTTGGGCAGGGCTACGGCCTATATATGTTTGAACTGATATTAAGTGATGATGATGATGATGATTCAGTGGTTAATGACCTTGAATATTAAATTGGAGCTTGTTTTTGAGTATATTCGATGCCTGTTCAGGACAAATGTAATATTACATATGTTATTCACAATGGGTGCTTGTCTTTTGCTGACGAAAGCGCAGGCATATTTTGGTTTCGATATCGCTTCGATATCGCTTTGATATCGCTGGCCAAGTACGGAATGGCACACTTCATACGCCTTAGAGGACAATTCTTTTCGAGAACTCCGAGGTGTGCAGGTTTCTTCACGATGTTTTCCTTCACCATTATAACGGGTGAGTAAATATATGGCTTAAATATCTCTAAACGCACATTTTTAAGAGGCGCGCAATAGGAATTGAACCCAGTGTCCCGGAGTGAGTTCGAATTTCAAATCACTACGATATCACTTGGCTAGCCCTCAGTTTGTGATTCGTTTATTATTAAGCCACGGGTAGATGAAAGTTCACGATGATTAATAGAGATAATGCAATTAACATGTAAGGAACAGTACGCTGGTAGAACCAAGTAATGATAAAGATCGGTGTTAGAATCCCGGATTTCAGGGAACATGTATCTATCTACAATTTCTCTCAGTATCTTCGCTTTGGGGATACGAATAAAAAATAAAAGGGTATAGAGTAGCGTAATAATAAAATAAAATTATTCGTACATTTTCCGGCTCTCACACGTACATTTTTAATATCGTGAATTCCAATTATGTTCGACAAATAGTTTTCGTGTTTTCGAGTTTTCGTCTTATGATGTTTGTATACCTTATTAATCCTGTTTCGACAAAAGCTTTGTCACATATTTAACATAATTAAAGTTACATTTATTGATAAAGGTCATTTATTATAAGACTTCCGGTGATTATAAGAAAATTGTACTAAGCCTACCGCCGTAGCGAAGCTATTGTAGAGCTTTTGTAAAGCTCCCGGCGAGCGGCAGTAAAGGGTTAATGATGTCCCCGGGGGGCAATCTTGAACGGGAGTCCCGTAGATCGGGCGTTATACTCGGATAATAACGTTTTCGGACAAAATGTTTTTTTCATAACATAACGGATAATGCCATTTTCTTGACGGTAGGTAGCGGTAGATTAAATTAAACATTGTAAGTGGTCCATGTTCTTTTTCAGATGTCGGACTATCTGTGTAACAAATTTAATCCACATACGTATTGAGGAGTCGGCAATGAACTGCCGGGAGGACGGCGGTGTGACCGGGTGTTGGAGTGAGGATCGGAAGACCTGGGATGAGGCATCATGCCTCTCCCGAGTGTTGGGCCCGTAGAGGGTCGTTAGCAGGCGCCCGTAGTCCTCCTAGCGCCGAGGAAGGCTACCGAGGGGGTATTCGTGCGGTACACGTCCCACATCACCCGGTATCTCTTCCAGGGTACCAGGTGCTTCTTGCAGGCTCCTTCCCGTAAACAAAAAAAGACGCGTAACGGACAAAATAAAGAATCTGTTTCACATTTGCAATATTATTAATGAATGCAAAGCTAACGTGAAATCTTCGTCGAGTCGATAGGTGATCGTGACTGGTCAGCTATAGTGGTGAAAGAATTAGTATATAGTATGTCCATATTTAATTAGACATGGCCGCAGCTCGAGGAGGTTCCCTTCATGGACGCAAATTTCCATGCAATAATGACACTAGTGGTTGAGTAGTGACCGGCGATCTTAATTCACTCCCATTTAAAATTTAAAAGTTGTTAAGCGATTTTTTGTTACGTTAAACTTCTGTCAAGGAAATGTTATATCAAAGAGTGCACCTCCATAAATCTCTAGTCTATGCCACTGTTTGACTACACTCTATTGTCTATAGGCTGCGTCTGACATTGACATTATGGACGTAAGCAATAAACGATTCCGCGTAATAATATTCAGATGTACATTCTGTACACGTGGTAGGACGTTTAATACATCTCGTGGTGGTCGTCTGACGTCAGTCGCGGCGCGTTCAACCCTGAGAACTTAATCGAATCTTCCCCTTTGCCCTTCGTTGTCTGTCACAATTTTCAGAGGGCCTGGCGCATGACAGTCCAATTTCGACTAATTTTCGTATAAAATGTCAGAAGCCAATCGCTTAAGCGTCTCGTTATTGTCAATTGATTGATCGATTGTCCAGGGTTCAAATCCCTTTTATTAAATAAATCCCTGTTAAATTTAATTTACTTTGAACGAGGCATAAATTTCGTTGCTAATATTACGTACGTAATGCATTAAACTAAACGTTATTATAATGAATAGAACTATTTGAATTCGAGGATACATTAAATCACTCACACACAATTCGTGTATCGTACTGATCGCACACATGTATAAAAATGTGTTAACCACACCCTTTCATTTTTGTCGAGGTTAAAATGTTCCTCTTGACAGGTCAGTAATGAGCCGGTTGGCCAAGTTCCTGCAATGCTCTGATATCTTGCAAAACAACGTTTTTAAGTAATGTAAATATAACAGGTGTTGGTTGCATATCGATATTCATGTTTACTTATCATCACGCCGCAATCCCCGAAGAGATAGACAGAGGATTGTAGAACACCCTCACGATTCACCAGGTACGTTAACGTCTCGCTATGGAATAGGTGGTGAGCTTGTTGCCAAGCACCGGGCACACATCCAGACTCCGAGCCACCACTAGAAAATCTAAATTAGGAAAATCCAATAATGCTCGGACCGGACCCCCACTCAGCAATCGCGCTTGCAACCAACGCGACCAACCAGATAGTTGCAATTGTAGATGTAACTCCTTGGAAATATAAAATTTCCTTCTTTTGTCGGGCTGATGCTGATGAAATATTTTTTATTCTGTGATACATTTAACATTTCAGACCACACAATCAGTTGAAATTGCACAGTATTAAAAATTGCGATACGAATGTCCCTACAAGTTATTAGCGAGTTTTCTGATTACGAACATATATAACTCAATATCACCCAAAATGCCGCTTAAAACGAATAGCCTTTCACCCCTCGTCAGTACGAATGCCGACTGCCTAACAATGTATATACTGTTGTTCAATCAACGGCTACTGAATAGCTGGAGCCAAGCGAGGCCGTTGCGAAATGATAACATTATCTTAATTATGAAAACTGGTGGTCCAGCGGCGATCGTAAATCGGCCGCACTTCCATGTATTAATACACGAATAGAAATCTGTCTTTTATGAAACATACCGCGCACGAGAGAGTTTAGAATTTGTTTCAATTGAAGTTCTTTTCTCATAAATTCTTGTTCATTCAAATATTCATTGTTTACATTCGTAGTGTCAATTTCAAACAAATAATAGTTTGTGGTTAAATACACAGAGTATATATTAATAATCGTCACTTTGACATAAGAAATTCGATAATGTTGAAATTTTTTCACATTATTATAAAACACGTATAAAATTTCATTATTAAAGTGTGTTCAAAAAAAGGTTTACTGAAGCTCATTACAAACAGGTGTTAATTAATATTCCCTCACTTTCCGCTACAAACAGATCAGTTGCCGAGCTTGTAGTAATGAAGGTGTTCGTTACCAGAGCTCCGTCTTCGCAGCCGTTATTTGATCTCTCTCATTAACGGTGGATTTTACTGAGCTCTATAATGTTATGGAAATGCAGACATTTATATCATAGTCGGTTAGTGGTGAAGGAAAATATCGTGAGGAAATCTACAAACTTTTAAGGTTAAAAACAATTTGTCCGCTAAGGCGAGTGAAGTCTGAAAACCCGAACTTAAAGTGTGTGTTAAAACCTTTCTTAACCCTCTCGTTCTAACGGACCCGTATTCCAGTGGAATGTTAAAAAAGGTCGGAAGTCAATTACCATCATCAACATCGACGCTCAATGCTCTTTGTCTACTCCGTAAAGGACCTGGTTTAATGACATTAAAATGTCATCAATATATATAATAATAATTTTGTTCTTTGCACCTTTGAACACAGTTCAGTATAGAAAAAAAGGGTTAAGGTATTCGTGTGATGCTATTCAGGATCATTCGCAACTGTTTGTCGGTAGCAGTGGCCACATATTACCAGTCTGCACTCTCTTCAAATAAAAACAAATTAAGCATGAAATTATAACAATTGAAGATCATTACAGTTTCCACATAAGACAAGCCTTAATTTATACAATGTACAATTTTACGTATATATATATATACCAATTTACGAAGATTTAAACAGTTTTCCTACCCCATCGGCGCAATACCGGCTTTATGACATTATAATTAACAAAAAGGAAGAAACAAGCGTTTATTGCAGGTAGTATTTCGATGGCGAACGTCGAAGGTCTGATCATCGGCAGCGTAGGTCGCGGGTCGCCGTTTGGCTCGTGCGGTCCCATTGTAAGCTAATGCCGAACACAGTCCTTAGCGGGTCCGATCGTTGGACAATATTGAAGCACCGCGGTGTCTCGCAACATTCGCGTCCAAATGACGCCGATTGGATTTGTACGTGGGAATTCATTTAACCTTAGTATTATACCTGTTGTAGGTTACATTGTAATAATAATATCCACGTGGACATCTGAGCCCAAAGGAGACACCGAGAATTCTTGTGTTATGGTAAAATGTAACTTCAAGCCTGTAAACCCCCAAGAGGTAGGCAAATGAATGCAGAACACTCCCAGTTTACACCAGTTACGTTTACGTCACACTATTATTCCATAGCGTTGAGCTATGCATCGGGCACATGTCCAGACTCCGAACCACTGCTAGAAAATTTGAATTAGAAAATTTTGTATTGTTCGACCCGGAAATCGAAGCGGGGACCTCCCGATCGGCAGTGGCACTTGCAACCAACACGACTAACTAAGCAGTCAAAAATTATGTTATGGTAACCAAATATATATACTTAAATAGTCATTATTTTCTTCTAGACACAAAAATACTTGTGGTCCTTACATAAATGGGGATCAAATCCATGATCTCCAGCGCACTAACAACTGCGCCAAAGGACCAATCAATTTTGTTTCTTTGGATATCCTTAATTAACAAAAAATTACGATGAAAAGGATCGGGTTAGGCAGTACGTTAGTACCTACGTGAAAAAGTTAGTACGATTCGTGTCGAAGGATCCTAATGTTAAAATAAAACAAGATCTTAAACTGATCGATGCAAAGATGATGGACCTGAGTTCTGGCTGTTTGTGGTACAATGACAAACAAAGCATAACATGGTAATTCGAGACGTAATCTCGATTACAGGACAGACCTTGGTTTCATTGAGTGGGCTTACGGCGTTACGCTGCCATTGCGAAGGGCCGCATCAACTTGACATTGATCGACGTGGCGTGGCCCCCGGTCGCCAAGGCTGGGGCGACACGCGATATGCTAATATCCAGCTATCGAGTTTCTCGGCTGTACGCGTACGGGATGTGTTTGCACGACACACACACACACACACACACACACACAAGTAAACACACACAAGCAAGATTGATGGTGTTGTTTGTGAAATCGCTTCGGTGTCTACCATGAATAGCATCGAATTATTGAAAGTTTGATAAACCACTTTACTTGATGCTTTTGTTATTATGTACTTATATATAAAGATTTGTAAGGAGGTCGCAAGGCTCGGCAATGAACATCCATAAGTACAAATGTTTTAATGGAGAATATTGATATACGCTGTGAACTTATTTTTGCGCTTTGGTGGTATGCTAATTCTTCGCAGTTTAGTGAATTGTGTTTGTGTATCAATGCCATCTGTTTTCTACGGATTATAACTACTTTAAGTAAAATTTAATAGATTTGATAGGTAATATGAATTGGATAGATAAATTACACGAGGCATGTTCTTTACATGTGATTTTGACTTAACAATCCAATTTACAAAGAACAAAATGTTTTAAGGTGCCTGATACTCACACTATTTAGATAGAACAACTTTGACATCTTCAAACCGTGCCGTTCGACATTGAGCGTGGATCTCATCTCAGAACAAAAAAGATTAAGTCATAGTCAACATTACTGGCCAAATGTGACCTGGCCGATTACTTACTCAATGGAAAGTATCCATGATAAAGCTCGGCTGTGTACACTTGTTACCATGTCGTATCGCTGTGACTAATTGCTTAATAATAACTTCACAACTGCTTAACAATAACGTCATAGAACAGTGGAAAGCAATCAAGTCGAACGCTGTAACTTGTAATCGGACCGCTGAGTCATATGCTCCGAGATACGAGACAAGCCAGAACGAGTGCGAGTGGGGTGAGCAACACGAGAATCGGATTTATAATAGACAAAGTAATGCTACAATGTTCCAAGATATGCGAGATATAGTGATGCACATCATCATCATCATCAGTCGATCTTAATCCATCGCTGCAGTGACAGGTGTAAGACATTGATAGTCACAATATTAAATTTACATATTTTAAATATAAGTTGAAATTATGCACATAATTTTTTAGAGTAATGATAACACAATGTGCTCAACCCGAGCAATGAGTCCAGGACCTCTGAGCAGCTGCTCTTACAACAATTAAACCAACGGGCTGTCCCGTTTCAATCAGACCCATGTTTCAGCGTCAAGTTCCAAGAAAAAGACACTACACGTATATGACTTAATTAAAATCTTCAATACCGTTGCTACCCCGTCGTATTTAGAATACAAAGTCCTCTCACCCTCCCGAGCTGGGCGAATTTAATCCAGCAAGCAAACACATCGGCACGAATAACAGCTTGCGTGTCGACACAGGCGTCGTTATTTAAATCGTTCAGGCAGCTCCAGCGAGTTAATTGGTTTCAATTTTGGCATTGGAACTGATATGAATTGGTTTGTCTAACAAACTTTTGAATTCACCTAATAGCTAGTTTGTGACGTACTCGGTTAGAGGAGTCGTGCACTTTGATCTGCCAGCTCGCACGCTCAGTGTTGGGATTATGGGCACAATCCTCTCAGGGAAGGCCAGTGCGTTGCTGGAGTTTGACAGGCTGCCGACGATAATTTGTTTGACTGCTTTTTTGGTCGTGGCCTTGTCATCGTAACTGCTAATTAAGAGGCACTACGTTCGATTGCCGAGTCGAGCAATGTATTATTGGGTTTCTCTCATTTGAAATTCCCAGTAGCATCAGATGAGGGTAGGCAAAGGAATTATCCACGCTTCATTATTAATTTTCTTCCATGGTAAAACTTCGCATGTATGTAGAGTATAGTCTGTAGAATGATAAAATATGTTGATATGATTGGCTACAGGTCCTAATTAGTTAATGGTGGCAAGTTGAAATTTAATTGGTCGTATTTAACCTCGTTAATATGCAATTAGAGTTGTTTTCGTTGTGCAAATGATATCATCGGCTGAAATTGACACAATTGGAGCCAAAGTCGTTATCGCTCTGAGGATACTTCCTTACAATGTATTTGTTATAATCTTTCAAGACCAAACCGCCGGGCCGATTGTGGTAACATTTCACATGGAGATAATTGTTAGGCTGGGGATGAAAATGAATACTTTTTCAATTAAACTATTTTCAACTTTGCGTTTTATTGTATTATGTTCCACTCCCCAAAAGAGTCCTTATCATATGACTCTACAGTGCCAGTTTTAATTTAAATTATATTAGAACGGAGTATGTTTAGGTTATCCGATAAAATTACGTATCACGTGATTCTAAATTATGGATTTTGAGCCATTTTGTCTTATTTTATCCTTCACACCTATATTATACAATATCTTTCCTGTACATGATTTCCCTATTTTCCTACAATACAAAGGGTTCACTCAGTAGAATGTACTGTCAATAACCTTATCTTTAATATTGACCCTATTGTATTTCAAACGGAAACCTGTACTTTTTCCCAACCGTTGTTATTGGTTGGTTACGGTCGATAGGGTACCTATATATTTTATACAGTGATGTATTTGAAAGATGTTGCTGAGACAAACGAATTCTATATACTTTTAACAAATGTAGAAATTGTAATAATATCATCAACCAGAGATCTCTTGGTTTAGATGTCAGCTTCCAACGACTTACCATATTTATAACTCATACTTGATCACAGCTGAAATCGACCATGTACCCTTCGAAACACGGGAACTTCCGTGAAAGTTTACCACCGACGGTCGTTCTGTTGCATGGGCAATCATTCTGTTATGGTTGTTGACTGTACATATCACTTGTAATATTTAACAGCGATAAAGCAAAAAGCGTGTATGAATGCGTTTTCAATACTTAATAATCATATTTTGCAACATCCGTATTACATTCGAACAATTGATTAAAATCGTTTATGTCATATCGTTCCATAAAAATTGTTTCTCGGTGCATAGTAATATTCTCACCCGGTATTCTATGGTGGGACCTGCGAGTACTACACTCTTCTGCTTACCACTTCGAGGAAATGCAGGCGTAATATTATGTGATCTAGATTGGCTGTTAATCTTGTTGTTGGACGTGTTTGTCGCCGAATAAAAAATGATACGCACGTGCCGAGAGCCAGGAAGAGGATAGAGCGATAAGGAAATAGTCTTTTTTATTTCGGTGTAGGGGACTTGGGAAATTGTAATAAAGTTTTCCACGTAATAGGTAAGTATACCTTTATCTGAACGTATGTATATATACATAAGACTATAAATGGCAATAGGTATTTTATTTTGAATACAGTAATTTCAGTGAGTACGTGACTTCTTTTTTGAATTAATGAGAAACACAAAATTGTTTTGTACTGTTGCATCGTCAATGATAAAAGCAGTCGAAAATATTTTTAAAATATTTCATGCTCGTGATGAAATGCGAAATGCGAATGTTCTTAAATTATTCCCATCCAATCTGGTGGATCATACTGTCCTATATATTTTACAGATCAGGTAAGTGACAGGAATCCAATGAATAGATAATCCCTCATACAATC